>JAPWTK010000962.1:0-115001 GCA_029963805.1 Aromia moschata
GGACACAGCACAACGGACACTGACAGAATGTGTCATTACTGGTTTGTCATTTGCTTTAATAGCCAGGGAATTGTCCACAAAGATTTTGTGACTTCAGGCCAAACAGTAAATCACCACTTCTACAGAGAGGTTCTTGAAAAACTGCGAAAATGGGTTATATGTGTGAGACCAAACATCAAGAACAACTGGATGTTGCATCACGACAATGCGCCTTGTCACACAGACATTTCAGTAAACGTGTTTTTAGCCAGTAAAAACATTCCTGTGGCTCCTCAACCTCCTTATTCGCCTGACTTGAGTCCTTGTGGCTTTGTTCTCTTTCAGAGATTAAAAATTTAACAAAGTCAGTCTCATTACATAATTTACACACCTCGTATTTGAAAGAAAACTTATGCTAAATGTGATTGATGTCATTTATATGAAAATAAATGAAATTCTATATCTTCACTCCATACGTAACCTAGTCCAATTTACCTTTACCCATTCCCTATTTTACAAATAATAATAAGGCTCAAGAATGGACAAAACATGATCAGGAATTTAGCTCTAACACAGCTAGATCTACTCTACCTGCTTTCACTTAATATTGATGTAATCCAATACTCCTACATCGTTAACATAATACTGTCTGTATCGGGAGTAGAATAATACGTTCGAATATAGTAATTTGATTCAGTTACAAAATTACCGTTCATTACGAAATAATATATGTCGACATAGGCAAAAACGGGTTTTTACTAATACAAGTTGACGGATAAATGGTACCTAAGGTGCGATGAAAATATGGAACTAGTGGTTTACATGATGAATTGACTGCGGGCCATTGTTATCAAAATTAACGTTTAATAACTAAATTGCTGGCCACTCGAACTTACACATAGAGACTTTTAGGCAAAATTTAAAGTTCAATATTTTTAACAGGAATGCAAATTTTTGAACGCGGCTTTAAAATTTTAAGAGCTAGTTTTTTTTTTCGGATTAAGCTGCATGACGTATATTTATCGTAGGACCATATGTTTATTATATACGGGGTGATCAATTAAGTCATGCAAAAAATCAAAAAGTTTGTATGAGTGAAATTTCTTCTTCTTAACTTCTTAACGAAGGAATGTCAAAAGAGCAAATTGCGCACATTTACACTGTCAGCCGAAAGACAATTTATAATTTGAAGCGCCGCGTCGAAACTACTTGTGATCATAATTATGGGCATGGGGGTGGACATACAAAAAAAATAAACCAAAAAACCGAAAGAATTTTAATGAGAGAAACTATGCAGAATAGATCAAAGAACTCTAGAAAACTAAATGACTCTTTAAGACAACAAACTGGAGTGAGAGTTTCGGACAGGACAGTGAGAAGAACATTAAATAAAAACAACTTGAGGTGAGAATTTATTTTTTACAAAAACTTAAATAATGGCAAACATTTTAAATTATAGAGCCCGTCGCAGAGCAAAATGTGTGCGGTTATTACAACACCATAGAGCGAATAGGCGGGGCATGAGCAAATCGGCATGCGAATTGGGGGTAGAGTGGAGCCATTGTTTATTTACTGAAGAAACAAGATTTAATTTGTTTCACTCCGATTGCCGAATGTTAGTTTGGAGAAGGCCAAATCAGCGATATTTGGAGGAAAATAATAAACGTGTTCTTGTCGCTACGTTTTTGTTTATTATCGACCCGGTATAATGTGTAAATTTCAACCCTCTCAATGAAATGCTTAGACCATAGAAAATCTACGTGAAATAAAGATTCAAAATCCTCAAAAATCATCAAGAACCGTCAATCCAATGTCAAGTTATAGCATTTTTAAAAATTTTGCTACCCAAATTTTATGTTGATTAGTGTGTCCAAAGCCTAAGGGCCTTAATCCAAAAACTGACAAAAACGTCTAGAGATATTGATGTTACCTTAGTAACGAACCATATTGCAACGACCAAAAAAAAAAATTTTACGGGAAATTTCAGGTCACTGAAGTTCCGAACGTTCATTTGAACGAAAAAAATTAAATCGTAATACCACGCTAATTGACGCGTATATGAAGTATAGGGATCATATCTTGACGCTTGCAAAAAATTACAATGTTTGTTGGTCATCGGAAACCACCCCAATGGCGACCCTTACAGCCAAGTAATTTCTGCACGAGAAACCACAACGCAGACCACGCTGGTTTCTCTGCAAAACATTATTACTTATTAGGTCGTGATTTTTAAAACTTATCCCCGATTGTTGTCGCCATCGGAAACCACCCCATCGACTACCACCGAAGTTAAGTAATTTATACACGAGAAACCAAGACCCAGACCACGCTGGTTTCTTTGCAAAACATTATTAAATATTAAGTCGTGATTATTAAAACTTATTCCCGATTGTTGTCGCCATCGGAAACCACCCCATCGACTACCCCCGAAGTTAAGTAATTTATACACGAGAAACCAAGACCCAGACCACGCTGGTTTCTTTGCAAAACATTATTAAATATTAAGTCGTGATTATTAAAACTTATTCCCGATTGTTGTCGCCATCGGAAACCACCCCATCGACTACCCCCGAAGTTAAGTAATTTATACACGAGAAACCAAGACCCAGACCACGCTGGTTTCTTTGCAAAACATTATTAAATATTAAGTCGTGATTATTAAAACTTATTCCCGATTGTTGTCGCCATCGGAAACCACCCCATCGACTACCCCCGAAGTTAAGTAATTTATACACGAGAAACCAAGACCCAGACCACGCTGGTTTCTTTTGCAAAACATTATTAAATATTAAGTCGTGATTATTAAAACTTATTCCCGATTGTTGTCGCCATCGGAAACCACCCCATCGACTACCCCCGAAGTTAAGTAATTTATACACGAGAAACCAAGACCCAGACCACGCTGGTTTCTTTTGCAAAACATTATTAAATATTAAGTCGTGATTATTAAAACTTATTCCCGATTGTTGTCGCCATCGGAAACCACCCAATCGACTACCACCGAAGTTAAGTAATTTATACACGAGAAACCAAGACCCAGACCACGCTGGTTTCTTTGCAAAACATTATTAAATATTAAGTCTTGATTTTTAAAACCTATTCCCGATTGTTGTCGCCATCGGAAACCACCCCATCGACTACCCCGAAGTTAAGTAATTTATACACGAGAAACCAAGACCCAGACCACGCTGGTTTCTTTGCAAAACATTATTACATATTATGTCTGGATTTTTAAAACCTATTCCCGATTGTTGTCGCCATCGGAAACCACCCCATCGACTACCACCGAAGTTAAGTAATTTATACACGAAAAAGGAGAAGGAGAAGGGCCAGGGGAAAACAGTGGGCTCCCTCGGGAGTCCACATGGAGGACCCTGGTCAGTGGGAGTTATAGGAAACCCGGGTGATGTAACATCATCACTTCAGGGGGACTAAGGCCCCACCGCGGACCAGCTTCCCAAGCCAAGGTAGAAGCTACTGTGCCGAAGGCTGGTTGACACTGGGGCTACAGTGTTGCAAACAATGTCCTTGGGATATTACGCAACCCCCATTGTACTTTGCCTTCTACTCGCATAGCTGTAGATTGTTAAGTAATAAATCATGATATAATAATTAACAATTTTGTACGGAGGAACTGGAGTGGAATGTGCTTTGGTTTCTCGTGGAGAAATCGCTGAAATATGAGGGTAGTCGATGGGATGGTTGCCGATGGCGACAAAACTCAGGGATAGTTTTTTAAAATCGTGATTTAATATATATTAATTTCTTCCAGAGAAACCAGCGTGGTCTGAGTCTTGGTTTTTCGTGTATAAATTACTTAACTTCGGTGGTAGTCGATGGGGTGGTTTCCGATGGCGACAACAATCGGGAAAGTTTTAATAATCACGACTTAATATTTAATAATGTTTTGCAAAAAACCAGCGTGGTCTGGGTCTTGGTTTCTCGTGTATAAAATACTTAACTTCGGTGGTAGTCGATGGGGTGGTTTCCGATGGCGACAACAATCGGGAATAGGTTTTAAAAATCCAGACATAATATGTAATAATGTTTTGCAGAGAAACCAGCGTGGTCTGAGTCTTGGTTTTTCGTGTATAAATTACTTAACTTCGGTGGTAGTCGATGGGGTGGTTTCCGATGGCGACAACAATCGGGAATAAGTTTTAATAATCACGACTTAATATTTAATAATGTTTTGCAAAGAAACCAGCGTGGTCTGGGTCTTGGTTTCTCGTGTATAAATTACTTAACTTCGGGGGTAGTCGATGGGGTGGTTTCCGATGGCGACAACAATCGGGAATAAGTTTTAATAATCACGACTTAATATTTAATAATGTTTTGCAAAGAAACCAGCGTGGTCTGGGTCTTGGTTTCTCGTGTATAAATTACTTAACTTCGGGGGTAGTCGATGGGGTAGTTTCCGATGGCGACAACAATCGGGAATAAGTTTTAATAATCACGACTTAATATTTAATAATGTTTTGCAAAGAAACCAGCGTGGTCTGAGTCTTGGTTTCTCGTGTATAAATTACTTAACTTCGGTGGTAGTCGATGGGGTGGTTTCCGATGGCGACAACAATCGGGAATAGGTTTTAAAATCCAGACATAATATGTAATAATGTTTTGCAGAGAAACCAGCGTGGTCTGAGTCTTGGTTTTTTCGTGTATAAATTACTTAACTTCGGTGGTAGTCGATGGGGTGGTTTCCGATGGCGACAACAATCGGGAATAAGTTTTAATAATCACGACTTAATATTTAATAATGTTTTGCAAAGAAACCAGCGTGGTCTGGGTCTTGGTTTCTCGTGTATAAATTACTTAACTTCGGGGGTAGTCGATGGGGTGGTTTCCGATGGCGACAACAATCGGGAATAAGTTTTAATAATCACGACTTAATATTTAATAATGTTTTGCAAAGAAACCAGCGTGGTCTGGGTCTTGGTTTCTCGTGTATAAATTACTTAACTTCGGTGGTAGTCGATGGGGTGGTTTCCGATGGCGACAACAATCGGGGATAGGTTTTAAAAATCACGACCTAATAAGTAATAATGTTTTGCAGAGAAACCAGCGTGGTCTGCGTTGTGGTTTCTCGTGCAGAAATTACTTGGCTGTAAGGGTCGCCATTGGGGTGGTTTCCGATGACCAACAAACATTGTAATTTTTTGCAAGCGTCAAGATATGATCCCTATACTTCATATACGCGTCAATTAGCGTGGTATTACGATTTAATTTTTTTTCGTTCAAATGAACGTTCGGAACTTCAGTGACCTGAAATTTCACTCATACAAACTTTTTGATTTTCTGCATGACTTCATTGATCACCCCGTATATAATAAACCTATGGTCCTACGATAAATATACGTCATGCAGCTTAATCCAAAAAAAACTAGCTCTTAAAATTTGCAAGCTGCGTGCAAAAATTTGCATTCCTGTTAAACATATTGAACTTTAAATTTTGCCTAAAAGTCTCTATGTGTAAGTTCGAGTGGCCAGCACTTTAGTTAGACGTAGCACTCCAAGTTCCGCTTTTTTTTTACTATTTTTTTTTATATCTATTTACATTTCTTAATTTATTCTTTCATTTGTTAGTACTGGCTAATGGAATTTGAAATTATTGTATCCTGACAATGGAGTATGGAATACACATAAAAATTTGAGGGACTATTTGACCTACATTTGCAAGATCAACTTTATACATGAATCCATCAATGTAACTTGTAAAAAAATATTCAAAGGGACGATTTGACCTACATTTGCAAGCTCAAATTTATACATGAATCCATCAATGTAACTTGTAAAAAAAATATTCAAGAAGAAGATGTGTGACACAACTTTTCGTCCGTCAAAGTGTGACAGTTCGTCATCTGTGGCATTTCTCATTTCGTTAGTAAAGAATTAATTCATGATAGTAGTTTCCTCATCATTATCTGAGTCTAATAAAGTTTCTGGAAAGTTTATACATGAACTTCCGTTATAAAAATCACATATTATAATTTAATCCTAGTTTCCTACATACGAGGTGTGTAAATTAAGTAGTGAGAACGGTTTTTATTTTTTTTTTCGAATAGAATTACAATTCAGTATTGTTTCCTTCAAAATAACTTCTTTGGGAAGCCACGCGCTGGAGACGGTTCTTCCATTCCTCATAGCTGTGCTGGAACTCATATACTGGAATATCCTTCATCTGGTCAGTTACATCCGTTTGAATACTTTCTATGGTTCCAAAATTACGTCCCTTGAGGTGATTTTTTCAATCTCGGGTCTCAAGTCACAAGAACCCAAGTCAGGCGAATAAGGAGGCTGAGGAGCCACAGGAATGTTTTACTGGCTAAAAACTCGTTTACAGAAATGGCTGTGTGACAAGGTACATTGTCATGATGCAACATCCAGTGGTTCTTGATGTTTTGTCTCAAGTTTTTCAAGAACCTCTCCGTAAAAGTGTTGATTTACTGTTTGGCCTAGAGGCACAAAATCTTTGTGGATATACCCTGGTTACCAAAAAAAGTAAATCAGCATGCATTGAGCTTCGACTTGCTCGTTCTTATTTTTTGGGTCGATTGAAGATGAACCACGCAGCAGAAGGCCTTCATCTTCAAGAACCGATGAAAATGCCGATAGAATACGGAATGCACAAGCATTCAGGTCATCGGTTGACGACAAGAATGATCGGGGAAGAGTTAAATTTGCATCATACCACTGTTGATCAGATTTGGACTAATGCATTGGATATGAGAAAAATATGCGCAAAAATGGTTCCAAAAAACCTTTCGCAGGAACAAACGGGCATCAAGAGAAAAATGTGTCGTTTTGGAGTCGATTGAAAATGATCCCCATTTTATGGAACGTGTCATTACTAGTGATGAGACTTGGGTGTTTGAGTAAGACCCGGAAAGCTCACTTCAAGCTCTCCAAGACCCAGAAAAGCAAGAATGAACAAGTCGATGATCAAATGCATGCTGATTTGCTTTTTTGATAGACAGGGAATTGTCCATAAAGAGTTTGTGCCTCCAGTTCAAACAGTAAATCAACACTTTTAGAGAGATTCTTGAAAATTTTCGAAAAAGGGTCATGCGTGTGACACAAAACATCAAGAACAACTGGATGTTGCATCACGACAATGAGCTTTTAGCCAGTAAAAACATCCCTGTGGCTCCTCAATCTCATTATTCGCCTGACTTGAGTCCTTGTGTCTTCCCGAGATTGAAAAATCACCTCAAGGGACGTCATTTTGGGACTATAAAAAAACATTCAAACGAGTTTTACTGGACACGTGCTTTCATGACGGTCCCTTTTTATTGTTCTTCTCATTATTGCCTAATCTAACGACGTTCGGTAAAAGGAGTAAGTAGGAACGACACCTCTAGGTTATATTGTATAGATGTGTTTATGTATTGGGTACATCAAAGAATACACATCTTATATATGTGTATTCTTAGATCTCTCTCTCCTAAATCTCTATTATCAATCTAAGAGAGGGTAAACAGTGTTTTATTGTTTCACCCAATTCAGTTGTCTGATGAGAAGCAAACATGAGCCTGTTCTTTGCAGTCCTGTATCGATTCCTGTTCCTGCTTCTGTTTCCGTACCTGTTCCTGTATCTGCTTCTGCTCTCGTACCTGTTCCTGTTCCCGTTCCTGTATCCGTTTCTGTTCCTGCTCCTGGTGTAACCGACCAGCTGAAGGCTATTCCAGTTTGTGAGTTCTAGCACTGCTATGGGAAATGGAAGAACCGTCTCCAGCGCTGTGTTGTTTTGAAGGAGACAATTATGAATTGTAATACTATTCGAATAAAAAAAATTAAAAAAAACAGTCTCATTACTTAATTTACACACCTCGTACTTTCCTGAGAACGTAAAGATATCCTTTCTTATGTTCAGAGGACAACACGAACAACAGAAACCTGACATAATGTGAAGAGAAACAAGTAATAAATTGAGGCAAACTGTATAACTTCCCCCTTAATCTGGTAATAATATCGGATCTCCTGCACGGCGTTAGCGTGACCCACGGTCATCGCCGACTTAATTAAACTTGCAGAAGTTTTATATACGCGTCAGGTGTATTTTCCATTCTGTGTATCGGGAAAAATCAATTTTCATAATTTGCATGTCCATTAATTACCGAGGAAGGTATCGGGCAGGTTAGAGCATGGAAGTTTTCCGTGGACGATTCCTAATTTAGTTAAAAGGATACGAGAAAAGGCTTCCTTAAGTTACGCAACGTAGGCGGGTTAAAGGTTAAGTAATTAATCTGGTTTTATCGGAATGGACGCAAGGAAGCTACTAGAAAATTTATTACCAATTTGATCCGTAGAAAGTCACAACCACCGTTGTCAAGGCTTCGAAGTTTAGAGGACAAAAAATATATATTTTCTCTCTGCTAAAGTAAGAATGCAATTTGATAAAAATACAAAGAAAAGAAAGCGTAACTCTTAGATATATCCCCAATGATTCACACCACCCTTTTCAACATAAAATGGCAAGTTTCAATTTTCTAATTCACCGTTTGTTAAGTTTCCCCCTCAGTAAAGAGAGCTTTGAACATGAGAAAAATTTAATTAACGGTATAGCTAATAATAACGGTTACTCAGTCCATTTAATAGATACGTTAATAAGGAAGCATAAACTTTAGAGAGCCCTGTACAATTCCACGAATTTTCGTAGAGATACTGACAATTCGAATTTTGTTTCGTTACCATATAAACTAAATTCACCCGTGGACTAGATAAAGTTTTTCAAAATATTAATATCAATTTGGTTTATAATGCTAAAAATTTACTACACACGCTTTTGGGCAACCCCAAATATAAAGTCGACAATAACGAAAAGTCTGGAATATACGAAATAAGTTGAAAAGATTGTGATCAAAAATATATCGGGCAAACAAAATGATCTATTCTGACTAGATGAAGATATGGCAGAACGGAAAAATCTTGTTATACGTTTCCGGTTTTCACTGATGCAAATGGCTGGATATTGAAACTCAGTCAGGATATTATTACTAAGTTACAGAAATCACAGTAGGTAAGTAGCAATACAAAGTATAAAATTTTACTACAAATGTAGGTAATTCATATTGCTTTAAGGGAAACTTAATCTCAAATTGTTACCTTATTCCGTTATTGAGATAAAAAATTAAAAATGTATTTTTGGCTCTTGTATGTACGCAGAACTTTGTAAGAAAGGATCTAATTGAAAAAGTTTATATGAAAGATCCCGTTTAAAATCACCTGTAGAACACACTCTGTTTTATAGTTGTAACATCATTATGGGACACCCTGCATATTGAATATTTCTCAATGAAGTAGCATAAAAGATATCGGTGATTCTGGAGTCGAGTGAAACTTAGTCCAATGTTACATTCCTGCTGAGATACAGTCCTAAAGGTGTAGAAGCCATCATTAAGTGAATTAATTGAAAACTCTGTAGTTTTCAAATGCGGAAGCTCCTTATACATATGCAAGTTTATGTACGTATGCCACTGACATTTAGGTCTTGGTGTTACAAGCACACACCTATATACAAAAACCTTGTAAATTATAGTCAATAAACTAACAATTTATTATTAAAAATATGAACATACAAACATACATTGTATATTTTAAAGGATATGTAAATAAATCTGAAATATATCCACATTAATAACGAAAATGAAATTAACACGAAATTAATTTAAATCGTGACTACTAAACATCACAGAGCTTGTAGTAAGGCACCGATGGAGTGAGTGAAATTAAAAAAAATGTTAATTAACTATCTGTACGATGATTATAATGACGACATTTCAAGAAACACACTAGTTTTTCCGCGTTTCCCCTTTTCTATTTAGGGAGCTACAAAAGCTTACTTACAAAAATAATGTAGCATCAAGCCAAAAAACAAAAATTTGGTGTTACTTCAAAATTATGCTCCTACATAAGAACCGTTTCAAAGTGACTGAAAATATTATCAATTTGAAAATACATTTTCAACATACCATAAAAAACCTTTTCACGTAGTCTATTTCCGACTGTTGGAAAGCTAAAAAATGGAAAAATTAGATAGTCTTATGAATTAGTTTTAAGCCAGGAATTTTTCTTGATATATCTTGATTTAACCCACAAGTTCCATTCGCATTTCTTGATAACATAATAAATTCATTAAATTAAATTTCCACTTTGTGGAGTGGAGATTCAACCAGAGCTAATTGACTTTCCAAAACCAACACATTCCATACTCGGAAACCAAGAAAATATAATCGTGTAATGCTCAAATTCCGGTACATGACGCTACTCCTCTTCTTTTTCCATTCTCATCTCACCTTTGATCTCACTCTGAGATCAAATGTATTGATGTATTCCACACCAAAGAATTTAATGCAGCTCTGGGCAACGTGAAGTTTAAATAAAAAAGATAACTTTGAAGGTAAAATCCAAGTGTGATGCGATTTCAGAAGAGAAGCAGTCACTAACAGGTCTTCACATACATTTAAATTTATATACAGGATATTTGCCTAAATTATTATGATTCACATAAATGAACACCACAATAATGATCAAATCGGAATCAGAAATCAATTTATGAACTCGATTTTTTGAGTTTTTGAGCGTTTGTTGAGGTTAGGTTAGCTGATCAAGCAAACGTAAGCCCGGATTCGTAATCAGCGACCCAAAAAATGTATGGTAGGCATAGTGTAGTATTCCGCACATGAAAAAAAAAATTGTGGTTCTGTGTAATTGTTCTTTTGCACAGTTTGACAAGCACACAACATTTTAATTTTGGTTCAATTCTTCCATTCCAATTCTAAACAATATAACCGCATTGCTCTTTGTTGTCACTTCGTTGAGGGAGGCTCGACCAGAGCGGACAGCATACCAAAACCGATACACTCCATATTCCATAACCGAAAAAATATCGTCAATATGGCGACCGAATGCCGAGGAAGCCGAGAGCCGATTGTGCGAGGGTGGCGTTCGAATTAATCAGGCCGTAACGTGGCGCTAATTGCCATAGAGACTGCGGCGATAAACAATGCGACGTGTGCGCGGGACGCGGGGACACCCTGCGTTAATGGGATTTTCCACCGCGAAACGCCGGTCAAATGAACCGCCGCTGTCGGGAAATTGCCGACATCGACACCCGGCCATAACTTATCGATCGGAATATCAATAATCGATAAGACATTCGTCTGGGTTTATTTTGTTTTATTAGCTTATATCCTTCATCGATACACGGTAGCTAAATGCCTCGTTTACATGATGCAAGTTTTGCTTGCGCAAGTACTTGATTGCAAGTACTTGATCAATGTAAACTGTATTTCAAGTAGTTGCTCAACTGGTTGTACAAGAAGAATTAGGGTGCAAGTAAAGTTGATCGGCGGTCTACTTTTCTTGCGTGCTAGAACTTGCAGATTAATAAATTTACGTGTAAACACATTTGCAAGTCATTGCAGTAGTACTTATGGCGCCGAGTAGATGGTCAGACGAACAAATCGAGAGTTTTTTTAGATATATATGAAAAGTATGAAAGTTTGTGGAACGTGAGAAGCATTCAATATAGAAATAAAAATGTCGAGATGCCGCATATGAAAAAGTGTTGGAAGAATTAAATATTCCTGGTGAATTAAATATACCCATACCCTTCTTTTTCGACTTTCTTTTTTTTTTAGCACAATACGTAATTCTTCAACTAACGTATAACATAAAATATTCACACCACAATTAACAATCTCCGGATGTCGCCATGGCTTGCGATTCTTTTCTGACAAAATTCTTGCACAAATGCTTGCATGTGTATATACAATTTGAAAAGATGTCTAAAAATTCAAGTACTTGCAATCAAGTACTTGCGCAAGCAAAACTTGCATCATGTAAACGAGACTTAAGGGTAGGCGCGCACTTGCTACAATTTATCGCAGCGATTGAAGAATTTATAGGGGCGTGCATAGTCCGTATAGGTGCGTCTATTATTTTCCGCCACTGGTAGACGAGGAAATTTAGCACAAAAAAGAGCAAAACCTCCAAAATTTCCGCAGTAAGATAGATTTTTACGTAAGTAGATTCGTTAGTTTCCTTGTAAAGTTTAGAAAAATGTTACCTATTTTTGTCATATACAAATTAGAAACTGTATTACTGCACCTAAAAAATATATTTTTGGGGTGCAATTTTTCCAGCCAATTAAAGAAATAATTATAATTCGAGAATACATTTCAAAACGGGCTGAATTTGGTTACTCGTGGGTTTTTTGGGGTCGCTGATCACGAAATATGATGTCAGAACCCTGGTCACCAGGCCCATCCCCGAGGTTTTCCCTCGAATTCGACCTGAATCTAGACGAAAATGGTCAATCGGGAGTTTTTGGGGTCACTGATCATGAATACGTTGTTAGTTTTGTTGTCTGTTACACCTGGAGGACGAGGAACCCTGGTCGCCAGGCCCATCTCCAAGGTTTTTCTCTCGAATTCTACCTGAATCTAAACAAAAATGGTCACTCAGGGGTTTTTGGGGTCGCTGATCATGAATACGTTGTTAGTTTTGTTGTCCGTCAACCGTCAACACCTGGAGGATCATGAACCTTGGTCGCCAGGCCCATTCGATTCGAAATTCTCGGAACTGTGACTATAATATCTTGACGCCATTAAATACGCGTCTTGAAGCGTACTTTCAAATGTACCTCCTTTATGAAACTAGATAGACCATATGTTTTTTTCTCAAACTATCGTATTCTATCGTATGTTAAAGTCCTGCTACAAAAAAGTGACTCACCCTGTATAAAATATAGTTGCTTTCCAACGTGCCGTGCAAACCTTCGATCAATAATGTCATCTCTGTTGATTCCTAAGCGGGTGGAATGGTACAGCCAGCAGTGTTGTTAGTTACGATTTATGTATAAGTATATGACGGGTGGTGACGGGTCTTCTGATGATCCTAACATGGTTGGCCAAACGCGCATGTTGAGTTCATAAAAGTATATCTCTTTTTTAGCTTAGGTTTAGGATAAAAATATGAAAATAATAAAAACTCCTTCAATATTAATATCTAATTAATTTACTATAGAAAATAATATTAGTGTGTCAAATAAACACTATAAAATTTACATTCTGTTTCATGACGTCAAATACTTCTGAATAATTTATAAAGAGCCATCCAAAAAAAGTCATCAAAGTTGGCCGAGTAAAAAAAGACGCATTTCTATTCTTAATATTAAATTTATAAACCTATTGGAATCTAACATGAAGGTGTGTCCTAATTAATATGGCTGACTAAGTTGCAAGTTTCAAATAAACACGCGTGTTTCTAATCAGTGTCATTTTTTAAAATTATTAAATGCTTTTTTAAAATGAAATTTTTAACTGGGCAGGTTCGAATGTCGCTCAAAAACTTTGTCAATGCCGAAAAAATTGTATAAGCTAGACATTTAATAAAATGTGGGAGAAATGTGGAAAGTTTGAATACGGACGTAGTAACTTTCACCGCGTTTTGTTTACAAAGTTCTCACCTAAAAGAACGACCCCATGAAATTAATGGGAAAATAACAAATAATGGCAATATTTTGTCTGTTCAATGCTCTTGTAAAGCAGGGATGGGTGAAAAGTGCAAACACGCAGTGGCAAGTTTATTATATTATTACCGGTATGTACATTTCTAACATCAAATCATAATTTAAAATTCCGAAAATATTTTATTATATTTTTTTTTGTCACAAAATCATGTCATGATGTTTCAGAAAAGGCAATGAATTAGATGTATTGTACCTAATATTACTACATAGTGTTACTACATACAAGTTAAAACTAACACGTAAATTGTCATATTAAAAATAGACATCTGAAAATTGTTAAATTTTTGGAGTTAAATAGTTTATTGTTATTAACATAAAATTGATGAAAATTCTGGCATTTATAAATTTTTCTTTTTTTATTGGTTCATTAAAAAACTTAAACATTTTCGGATGACTGCAGTTTTTACTGTTATTATTTATTGAGGTTAGACTTCATTTACTTACTTGAAATTATGTCGTCTCGAATAATCACTTGCATTCTTGGAGATATTTTTTTTTAATTTAAGAACACGTTTCCATGCTTTTAATCTGTCTACTTTTTCAAAATTTCCAAATACATTTTTGGAAATGTATTGCGACGACTTGCACAACACTGTCACCAGATTTAGGAAACGAATGGAAGATTAGATCTAAGTTTTTATTTGATTTACTATAGCAGCCCCTAACAACACAGGTATATGTTAACGAGCTGTAGATTTAGTTCGAACTTGAGAATTAATAATTTATAATATAATATATTATATTATATATAATAATAGAATCACGTATGTTTATGGCATGTGGTGCAACCTCGTTTTAGTTATAATTTTAACCACCAGTTGTCGTGACCAAAGTGGTCAGTTCCCAATTTAATTGTGAAAGCTGTCACACTATATTACAATGATATTTATTTTACAATTGTGACAGCCACTTGTCAAAAATATGACAACAACAGTTTCCGTCTCCATCTCTCTCGTTCATAGCCAGATTGATGAGGTTTTTTTGGATGGCTCGTTATTTCTAATAACTATTTAGCGCAAAAAAAAAACACACTTTAATCACACATCAAAATATTCACTTTTAGCGCACTTAACCATCAAAGTCAAAATACGCAGTTGGTTTCTTTAATTTCAAAGTAGAATTCAACTGATTTGTCGCATGCTTCATCGCAATTCGACAAATCTATTTTTACCTTTAATATAAATAGCGTTCCCGCAAACTTATTGAAACTAAGTGTGGTACAATAAAACTATCTGTTGTGACGAAACATCATCGCGCTGCCTGTCACCATTAACCAGGTGGTAAAAATAGTGTATTTCCGTACACCGTTCCATTGTTATGCAAACCGTCCGTCTCTAATAGTTCTTTAGCAACACGAATTGTTATATTTCAAATTATTAAACCCTTGCCAAGCGACCACGAATTTCAGCCATAAAAAGAATATCTATTCTTTTATGAAAGGATATTTACCATTGTCGATACAAACACACAGCTGAACAAATTTTCATTGAACAGAAATACTACATTTCAGTACGAAGATTCCAATCCTTCTCCAGAATTATCAGTACACACAAATATTCATCAGATATCGATAAGTTTTCAGGTTATCTTCAAACCCAACCCATATCCTGATGTCAGGAATGAATTGGAATGGCAAAAAAATCCCTTTCCATTTCTTCCCCAACCCTCAAAATCCGCAGCACATAATAAGCCCCATTGGATTCCTCCCCTACGCTTCCTCCCTCGGAATTTCGACCCATCCAGCAGCCATCCCAGTGTTTGAAAAAAGATGACGACGTTGTATAGGGGGTGCTTCCTTGTGTTGGCCAAAGATGGATAACCTTCACCCAATATGTATTCTCTTGTTGTCTTTTATTCTTGCTGACAGCCTCCACAGAGGTGTTGCATTGAGCTTCAAGTTGTAGAGGTGTTTTCTTAGCTGACAATGTCCAGTAAGAATGCCTGTTGCACAATAAAGATTCTTGAAACATTGAATGAAACATTGAAGATCCTCAACTCACTCGATGTATGTACATAGAGGGCTGAAATCAACACATCAACGTCCTAAACATAACCCAACCCATCTCCTGATGTTAAGAATGAATGACAAAAATATCTCTTTCCATTTCTTCTCCAGCCCTCAAAATTCCGCAATACATAATGTGCTGCACTCCTTTGTGCTTCCTCTCTGGGAAATTCAACTCACCCTAATGTTTGAAAAAAGATGACGATGTTGCATAGGGGGAGCTTCCTTGTGTTAGCCAAAGTTGGATAATCTTCACCCAGTATGGATTCTCTTGTTGATGAGACAATGTAGCAGTCGCATAGTATATGTCGCACGGTATTCTATTCTTTCTGACAGCTTCTACATAGGTGTTTCATTGAGCTTCAAGTTGTAGAGGTGTTTTCTTAGCTGACAATGTCCAGTGAGAATGCCTGTTGCAAAACAAAGATTCTTGAAATATTGAACGAAACATTGAAGATTCTCAACCTACTCGATGTATGTACATAGAAGGCTGAAATCAGCACATCAACGTCCTAAACTTAAAGATAATATTCAGTCTAAACACCAGAGATTGCAAGAATGGCAAAAAATGAGTGTGGTGAACCGATCATCTGAAGGCTATTCGAGTATATGAGTTCCAGCACTGCTATGAGGAATGGTAGGACCGTCTCCAGCGCTGTGTGGCTTCACAAGGAAGATATTTTGAAGAAGACAATACTGAATTGTAATTCTATTGGAATAAAAAACTTTTAAAATTACTTCGTCTCATTACTTAATTTACACACGTCGTATATTAAGGGATCGAAAACCGTCAGCCCTATGTCTCCATCACCTCTGGTTTCTGGTTTTCATGACCACTCCTTTAGAATTGCAAGTCACTGTTACTCGAGTGCGAAATAATGTAAAAGACAAGGCAGCTACCAAAAAAAAAAAAATACTCGTGATCGAAGGTTCGCACGTGATCCATGAGCTTTTCTAATTCGTTATCTATGTTACGACGTTATCTCATGTTTTCTACTAAACACTGTTATTTTCATCAGTTACAGCCGTTTGAATGTTTTCAATGGTCCCAACCCCTGAGGTCATTTTTCAATCTCGGAAGAGAAAAAAGTCACAAGGACTCAAGTCAGGCGAATAAAGAGGTTTAGGAGCCACATGAAAGGTTTTACTGGCTAAAAACTCTTTTACTGAATAGCTGTGTGACAAGGTGCATTGTCGTGATGCAACATCCAGTTGTTCTTGATGTTTGGTGTCACACACATGACCTTTTGAAGTTTTTCACGAACCTCTCTGTAGAAGTGTTGATTTACTGTTTGGCCTGGAGGCACAAATTCTTTCTGGACAATTCCTGGCTATCAAAAAAAGCAAATCAGAATGCATTTGAACTGACTTGCTCATTCTTACTCTTTTGGGTCTTGGAGAGCTCGAAGTCTGTCACGTGTGTGATTTCATGCTTTGGCGCTTGGTTTCCAGGTCGTACTCAAACACTCAAGTCTCATCACCAGTAAAGACACGTTCCATAAATGGGGATCATTTTCCATCAATTCCAAAAAGTCAAGACACCTTTCTCTCCTGATGTCTTTTGTTCCTGCGAAAGGTTTTTTGGAACCATCTCTGCGCAGATTTTTCTCATAATTCGTTAGTAAAAATTTGATGTCAACCAACGATCTGAACGCACAAGATCCCGTATTCTATCGACATTTTCATCGGTTCTTGAAGATGAAGGCCTTCCGCTGCGTGGTTCATCTTCAATCGACTCTCTTCCTTCTGAGAATGCCTTAAACCACCGAAAAACCTGGGCTCCTGAAAAAAATCACTGTCTCCGTAGGCGTGTTGAAGTTTTGCAAAAGTATCCGTTGCGCTGTGTCATAGTCTGAAGCAAAACCTGATAGCACCTGATAGATGTCACTCATTTTTAAAACGCACTAGAAAAAAACGATTTACAAAAAACAGTCACAAAGAACAAATAAATGACTCTAACAAGTTTAAACTACTATGTACTGAAGGTGCATTACATGTTAACCCTTCCAAGTTCCGTCCTCGCAGTGTTGCTAGATCGGGCGCTACGTTACCAGTTCATTACTTAATTTACACACATCGTAGTTTACAATAGTGGTGCATGACACTTGTGGTTGCATGACGTCGCAAATATTTTTGGTTAATTTCAAACAGATAATGTACACCAAAAAAATTTAGGTGGATCCGCCTTTATATGTAAATTATTTGCGGCCATACATAAAACATAATTGCCGATAAAATATGCTTAAAGATTACAGAAGCAGATATTTTCAAAGTATTCTCTAAACAATAAAATTCAATTCTCTTTACGACAACGTAATGTTATTAAACAGTACGACTTCCCTAGGTGTTGTCGGTTGGCCAGCGTTTCCGTTCGAGATAATTTATAACGGAAATAAATAAAAAAAATAGCAGTAAATAGTCGTTTATGCGACTGTTGATAGTTTTTGTCGCAGAGGTTTAGAAAACGCGTTTGTTTATCTGGCGACAAGATTAAAGTATTTTAAAATGCACATAAATCGACAACAGTGATCGCGACAAGTCTTAAATTTTCGGCATATGACGGGGGCAACTACTTTTATTACTTTTGTACAGGATGTACAAGGTACTAAATATTGTACAATAATCAAGAGAATGATTAATTAAACCTGAATTAAAACTAGCGTATCACTATATTGTACAACGTTATGATATAACAAGGCATATATTTCAACTTACTATACAACTTCCACACATTAAGCCAACAATGAGAATGCCGAATCAACACAAAAACTGAATTTCTTGAACAGTAGGATTTTTATGTCCAATACTGGGTACTGTTCAATACGACTTCTATTTTCGTGGTATGAAAGCACTAATCTTTCCTCCAAATTATACACAGTGTTATACATTTCTGGTTGAATTGCAACAACTTGAGCCCTAAAACTGTAATTTAATTCTTCCAGCACTTTAATTCTGATGGTCGCACTCCAAATACCAAATTTTTTAAATAACCCCAAAGCCAAAAATCCGCTAGGTTCAGATCAGGCGATCTTGATTCCCATGAATTTTCAAATTGTCTTCTTATTTCTTATAGCACGACCTTGAAAAACAGCAGTTAATAAGGCTTTAACTGGTCGGTATATGTACATATTACAGGTGCTCCATCCTGCATAAAATTATGTTTTCAACTACGTTAGAAGCAAACTATGACATGATGGACTTAAACTGTGGATTCGGATTCAGCGACCAAAAAACGTGTCGATAGTGGTGTAGTCTACTGTAATGTACCACTTTTGTTAATGCTGGTGTAATTTTGAAAACTGCATATATATATTTTTGAATAAATCCAAATCTGTAATCCATATCTGTAATCCATCCATATCTGTAATCCACACATGAAAGTCTCAGGGAAAACCTCTAAGACCTTAGTCTTAGGTTAACAAAAATCTTAAAACAAAAATGGTTAACAAGTTAAGACTTTGTTAACCATTTTAACAATAACGATGCTGTCTTCGTAAACGATTTTTTTATTGATGAGACTTGGTTCCATCTTTCGGGCTATGTTAACTTTCAGAATATAAAAGCTTTAGAGGCAGACAATCCTCACTTTTATATTTAAACTCCACTACACCCACAAAGAATTGGAGTGTAGGCAGCTGAATAGGCAACACAAGGAGGATTACACAGGCCGACAAGAGTTTAACCCAGAAACCAGAATATATAGACATCCAAAAAAACGTCATCAACTCTGGCTATGAACGAGAGAGATGGAAATAGCGGTCATGTCTAAGCTTTTCGGTTATGTCAAACGTTTGACAAGTGACTATTACAATTTGTAAAATAAACAATGGCTGTCATATGATGTGACAGTCTTGACAAGTAAATAAGGTTATAAATTCGATCAAGAATAGAAATACGTCTTTTTTTTCGGCCTACTTTGATGACGTTTTTTTTTTTTGGATGTCTCCATATTTTTCAAAGGTTTTTTGATGCGCTGAATCGAATCCGAGGTCCAAATCTCTCGGGCAGCTCTAGTTTTCGAGATATCCTAACCTAAAAAAGTGCAAAAAAAAAGGATCTTGGCCTATTTGAGGTTATAGCATCGCAATTTTTTTTCTCAAAAAACTGTGAACAACATCTTAAGTACATGCCTTGCCCTTTTCAATGACGTCGAGTTTACTCAAATATCTTTTTTTCGCTGCGATATCGTATTTTGAAATTTGTGAATTTCTCTATAATTCAAGACCTATGAAGGATCTGCGAGTACACCAAACAGTCGATTGGTTTTTTGATTAGAAAACACTGGAAATGTTTGAAATTCAATAACAGGTCAATGTTTTCTTATGTAAAAAAACCTGCTCGTTCAGAATACAAGATCAGATTTCCAAAATTTTCTTCTAAAAATTTTGAAAATCTGGCCAATATTTCCTAAACAAAAAACCAATAAACTGTTTGATGTACGCGTGGTCCTTACTGGGTTTTCAAATATAGAGAAATTCATGAACATAAAAATTTCAAAATGTGATATCTCAACGAAAAAAAAGATATTAGAGCAAACTCAACGGCATTTAAAAGAGGAAGGCTTGTACCTTAAGATGTTGTTCATAGTTTTTTTAGAAAAAAAAAATTGCGATGTTACATAATCTCAAATATAGGCCAAAATCATTATCTTTGCACTTTTAGGTTAGGATATCTCGAAAACCAGAGCCAATTGAGAGATTTGGACCTCGGATTCGGATTCAGCGCATCAAAAACCTTTGGAAAAATATATTCTGGTTTCCGGGTTAAAATCTTATCGGCCTGTAATTTTATAGAGAAATTCACAAACTTAAGAATTTCAAAATGCGATATCACATTGAAAAAAATATATATTTGAGTAAACTCGACGTCATTTAAAAAAGCAAGGCATTTACTTTAAGATGTTGTTCATAGTTTTTTGAGAAAAAAAAAAATTGCGATGCTACATAACCTCAAATATAGGCCAAAAATTGCACGTTTTGGTTAGGATATCTCAAAAACCAGGCCAATTGAGAGATTTGGATCTCGGATTCGGATTCAGCGCATCAAAAACCTTCGAAAAAAATATATTCTGGTTTCTGGGATAGAGGATCGGCCTAATTTTGTCGGCCTGTGTTATTGAACCTATTTTTGTAATGGAACATTGAATGCAGAGAAGCAACATTTAGAAATATTAACACATATTCCCACACATATTAACATATTCCCCCTAGATCTTGTGATTCGGCCCCGTGATTTTTTTCTCTGGCCTTTCCTAAAAAATTCAATTTTTTGAAACTATCCTTGGCGATATGGAAGAGCTTCAGCAAAGCATTATCAATAGAAATGAAGAAATTAATGGAACAGCGTGGATTTTGCGGCACGTTGTTGACTCAAATGTGTAAAAATATAAGCGGTCGTCATTTTCTTATTAGAGTCTTATTTCTTCGAATATATAAGGGACATTCCATGTCAACTCGGACAAACAAAATTTTAGATTTGGCCCAAAATTTGTGTGGAGAGGTATTTTCGAAAGAAAATACGATTCCCAAAATTTTGACCCTAGGGTCCAAAGGTGAAGTTTGGTGAAGGTCCAAAGTTTGGTATGTCTCTTCAAATTTTTAACTTTGATAAGTTGTCTACTTTTTTGCAAATGTTAGAAAAAAATTATTGGTTGTATGTGATACCACTTGCTGAGTAGAATACACCTATATATTTTTCACATTTTTTGGGTTCTTTTACACTATCATTAGGGGCAAAAATATTTTAAAATTAAAAAATCTGTCAATACGACACTTTTTGTTTTTGTTTTTCTTAAAAAAAAAAGTTTATTTATTTTAATACCAATCCCTCCTAGTCCGATGAAGGGCCAGAAGTAAATTCAGAGAGAAATATTTTTTTTAAATTATGATAATAAAGTTTTTCTCCTTGAACTTACTTCAGGCCCATTATCGGACTAGGAGGGAACGGTAGTAAAATGAATTTACTTTTTTTAAAAACAAACAAAAAAAAAGTGTATTGATCGGTTTTTTATTTTAAAATGTTTTGCCCCTAACGATGGGTATAAAAACCCCAAAATATGTAAAAAAATATAGGTGTATTCTACTCGGCAAGTGGTATCACATACAACCAATAATTTTTTTCTAACATTTGCAAAAAGTAGACAACTTATCAAAGTTAAAGTTCTCAAAGACATACCAAACTTTGGATCTTCACCAAACTTCACCTTTTGACCCTAGGGGTCCAAAATTCTGGGAATATTTTCTTTCGAAAAGCTACTTCCACACTACATTTTGGGCCAAATCTAAAATTTTGTTGGTGTATGGAATGTCCCATAAGTAGTTTCTTTTTAGTATTATGTTTATTTCTGTGTTTTTTTTGTATATCCCTAAAAGTCCTCATCACATAACGTAATAGCCTTGGCAATTAAATAAGATTATAAACTTAAGATTAAGAATAGAAATACGTCTTTTTGCTCGGCCAACTCACATTTGACGTTTTTAATGACTCGTTATTATAGTCGGACACTACCACACCATGTTGATGCAGTCGTGATATCTGCAACAGCTGTAGAATGCCTTGTAATCTTTTATACACATAGTTATACATACACATTACAATACCTTGTCCGCCGAATTTAAAATGCTGTTGCACATGTTCAGAGCTTGTCGAACATGCCTACGTCTGTCTAAGCAGCGCTCATTCCAGTTGTCTATTTTCGTTATTGTAAGGCTTACCCGGCACAAGTGTGTAAAATTAGTTTTACGACGTTTATAGCTTATTCTCGGATTATCAATATAAACAGATTAGAGGAGCCGGCGGTGCAGCGCTAGATTTTCGAGTTCCGAGTATAAAGCCGGCTGATGGCTCATCGAAAACGACATGGCCTATTGATTTGTGACGAAATTAAACACATCTAAATAATTCTGTTAAGAAAAATTGCATAGAAGAAGTAGAGTGTAGGAAAAATTAAAACAATTTGACAGTTACCTATACATACAGTGTCTTTCATAAAGTGCGCATCATGTGGGAAAATTTTATATTGAACTTAACTTTTTGAAGTTTAACTTTGAGACTAACTTGTGCTTTAAAAACGATGAAAAATGGCCTTCTCGAACGGGATCATGTGATTTTCGCTACCTGTCAAATTTGACAGTTTTCCAAAAAAAAATCGCTCGAATTTGTTACGATTTCAAGTATTATTAATAAAAAAATATTCCTTTCTAATGCAAAAGTATGCCACATCCAACAACTCTATTAAAACATCTGTTTTTTGCCCCTTTTTAATAGGTATTTACAAAACGACAAAAAAATTACACAATTCGAATTTTAAACACGATTTTCGAAAGTTCTGTTAGCTGAAATACTGTCCACCATTTAGAATACAAGTTTATTGATATTCTTATAAATGTATAATTATAGTATCAAAAAACAAATGTTCTACATGTTCTAAGAACGTTGAGATCTGCCATACCTATGGAAAATTTGAAAAGAAACTTTTCTTGATAAAGGTTTTTGAAATCGCAACATATAGGCCCATTTTCAAAGACTTTTTTTGGAAACATATCAAATTTGACTGGAACAGAAGTCACGTGAAATTATTATTAAAGCACAAGTGAATACCAAAGTTACATCTAGAAAAAAGTAGTTGATATAGTTTGTCTAATGAATGTTTGCGTGTGCGTCATAATTAACAATCGTATGAATCAAATCAATTCAAGGTCACTATTTTCTTCAGCAGTGACATACATAAGAAAAATGAAATAGGGGTTTTGACTTTCATCCATCACCCGTCAACCAATCAAAAAATATAAAAATCATTTTATTCATAAATACTCATGAAATGACAATGTATCTTGCACAATATAGCAATAAATTTTTCACAGATAACAGTATGGTTATAACAAATAAGATTAAAAGCATAATTTCATTAAATAATTTATTGTAACTAACTAGATTTTTGCATCTATGATATTGGCAACGCGTTACTTACCAAATACTTTAAACAGCTGTTAGACCTGACACTTGAGTGAGGTTACGTTGAAAATGTGTTGACAATATTATTTACACAGATATTCATTATCTATCTTCCATTTCATGTTCCAGTGTTTCTCAAGAATAATCAATCCGTATTATATAAGCAATTAATCTGTCACAGTAATATGAGCAAGGAGAGTCAAATGTATATTTATATTTAAAGAAACATTTAACAATTACAAAAAAAAAAACGAGATAAGGAATGGCATTCAATATGATGTTTTTTGAGACAAAATAAAATAGAGATTTGAGACAAATACAACAATTTGCACTAGTTGAGCAAGCTTATAAGTATGAAAATTGAGTGTGTAATTAGGAATAGGTAACCTTTTATTAAAAAGTTAGTTATTTACAGAATATTATAGGAATTAAAAATGTTGTGAATTAATATTTAAATAAAACTTAAATAAATAAACAGGATGTACGGATAAATATGATATTTTTAATAAATATTTCATTACATTTAAAATTAATATAAAAAAATGGCTTTTAACAACTGCCATCAGACTATTCACTATCCAAATCACTCTCGTCGTCGTTAACGTTAATAATTATTTGAGGTATATTATCTAATATGTGCTCCCTATTGTACCATTCTTCAATTACTTTTTCAGTGTGTTTTACAACACCTAACCACACTTCTGGAGTACACTTCTGTAAAGATTTTTCCCACATAGCAAGCACTTTATCATCACCGTATCCATCTTCACCAATATGTGCGTTATAAAAAGTCTTTGCATTTGCCCATATCATTTCAATACCATTAAATTGGCAATGATATGGAGGCAATCTTAATACCTCATGACCATTTCTTTGTAAACATTCATCTACTTTGTATCTTGTTGGTTTCTGATTTTGTTTTGCAATATGCAAAAGTTGTGTTTTAAACATATCTAGTATATGTTATATTTGATTTTTCCAACAATTCAATTATTTGAGGTTCATTCCACGAAGTTGTAGGCTGCCTTTCCACTTGAATACTGTGATAGGAAGCATTATCCATAATGATTAAAGATGGTTCCTTTAAATTTGGAATCAATTTCTCTTCTAGCCATTTCATAAAAATATCTGCGTTCATATCACCATGATAATCTGCGAGCTTTGATTTTGTGGAATAAATCAATCCGGCATTATCAACGAACCCTTTGTTGCTACCTGCATGAAGTACAATAAATCTTTTGCCTTCGTATCCTTCTGATTTACATACACTTTTCTTTGATTCGTCCTGCCATGATTTGGTTTGGTTTCCTTTTGCGAATATCCAAGTTTCATCCAAAAAGACCAACTGTCTAGAAGTATTAAAATTTCGATTTACCATGTAGGTATTTTCTTAAAAACTTCACATCTCAACAGTGCTATGTTAGTCTTTTCCATTAACGCTCTTCTGTTATCGTCTTGTTTATATTTAAAACCTATATTTGAAAGCAGTTTGCTTATTGTATTAATATTTGCATCAAGGATACATTTTACTTTGAGTTCCTCCTTCAAAATTCTAAGTGTGACATGTTTTTATAAAACAGTTAATTGGGTATGAGTAATTGCATGTTATTTTTAAAAATCGTTTATTCCTTACTTTCAGCATACATGTTGTATATAACGTTGCGAACCTCCACTTTGTGGCCTTCAGGTAAATCATCTGTCTTTGATTTTAATCGAGGCTTGTATTTTATGTTGGTTGAAGCTTCAGGTATTTTAGGAGATGTTTTGATACTGCAAACTGTACGCAAACTAATGCCCAAAGCATCCGCAACACGCTGAAAAAAGCTTGCACATTGAGAAATTGCATATGATAAGATGAGTATGTTCTAATTTACCTGCTGAACTGCATTAACTGAAATTAAAGGACCGAAGTTCTCTTTTTCAGCCATGAAATAATTAAGCAATTTCGCAACAATCTCTCTTGCTTGCGAATTTAAGCGTTTTCCAGGCATTTTGAGGTTAGTTCTTATAAGAACCGATTGTATATTCACTCTTAGTTGTAAGTCTTTGAACAAGAAGAACGATAAAAGAGAACAATTAGACCGTGTCAATAACGATGGAATTTGTCTAATAACTCCACAAATAAAGTAAAAGATAATGAAAAAAGCAAAAACACGATAACGCCACTGAATTCAAATGTCAGGGAGCCGTTGACTATCACTACGACAGCTTCCATATCGTCGTCTCTTTTAATTCTGCTTGAATTTATCGGTCGTATATCTCAGCCACTCTCAGCGGTTCGAAAACATACGTACCTACATAACTTGCTTATTATAATGCATGCAGCAACCCAACATAGGTCGTAGCTAATTTCATACACACGCAAACATTCATCAGACCAACTATAAAAATGTTTCCCATTTGGTGCACATCTTTTGAAGGACACTGTATACAGGATTGTGATAAACAATTAAATTAAAGTAACATTAAATTTATTATTTACAAATAAAAAAAATATTTAGTAAATCAGAAAATGCTATGTGATATTTACATTATATTTAATTTTTAAATAACGCACATTGATGTTTTTATATTTTTGGAATATGCTATCAATATTCGACATTTTTAATAAAGCATACCCTATACATATGTAATAATCCACAGCTCCCGTCTGACATCGACGTACTACGGAGCACACGTAAATCCCAACACGTTAAAAGGCACGGTCAGTGGCATGCGTATACACGGGCAAGAAATGTAATTTACAAAGCGCTTAAAAAATACGGTTTATTGTTTAATTATCATATAATTGTATAGTGCCGACCCTGCGTTGTGTCACACATTTCCGGACCCTAATAATAGCTCGTAGTACCCTTCGAATTAACTACTTAACTTACTGTAGATTATCTATAGAGTTGGGTTTTTATAAACCAAATCTTTGACGCGGCCCCTTACAAAAAAGTACAGCGGTTAAGATCGGGCGATCTGGCGATCAACTGGCCGTTTGGGGAGCAACTGGGTCTCGAAGTAGAATGGGTAACGCTGGAACGGAGTAATTGGTAACGCTCACTTGTAATTCTAGCCCGTAAGTCTTCTTCCACAAGGGATTTTGAAAACCAAATCTTGGCCATCTTCACCATCAACCCTTCTAACGTAACTTTCAATCAAAAAAGTTTTCTGTTCTGCCGTGATTGACCATATTCAATTTTCTTGACAATAAAATTATCAGAACTTGACAGTTCTAAGAGTACTAATTAAAACCATGCGGGATCGTTTCCACTGCATACTTTGAGGACTTTTTTTATCTTATAATACGTGGATATGTTTGACGCTCCAAAAGTTAGATTTTGTGTCTTGCGTCCATGTAAAGAGTGGGCCATCTATTGGTTTCTTTTTAAACTGAGTGTTATTTCTACATTGCCGATACTGACGCGCCTGACATTTGACATATATGTGGTGTCTAACCTCCGCTGTAAGAAATGTATCGTTTTACGCTTGAACAACGTTGGGAATTATTGAAAAATTATTTCCAAAGTGAATGCTGTGTGCAGAAACAGTTAGAAAATTGAAAACAATTTTTGATAGAAATGAAGCTCCGTCAGCGCCTGGTGTAAGAAAGTTCTTAAGGAAAGTTCGTGAAACTGGCATGGTTATGGATAACAGAAGTCATTCACGTGCTCGTCCGGTGCGCACAGCTGAAAAAAATTGCTGCTGTTGCTCACAGTATGCGTGAAAACCCAAGAACCCCAATTCGTCACAGAGGACAACAACTTAATATCAGTCGCACTTTTCTGAGGAGAATATTGCATAAAAACCTCGGATTATTTGCTTACAAGTTGCACTTATTCAAGAGGTAAAGGAAAATGACCATCCACTTCGTTATCGTTTCTCCGTGTGGGCTTTAAATGAGTTTGAAAATGACGCCGATTTCAATCGAAAAATCATTTTTTTCGGACGAAGCTCATTTTCATCTTGGAGGACATGTTAATAGACAGAACTGTAGGATTTGGGGTTCCGAAAATCCACACGTAGTCATAGAGAAGCCAGTGCATCCTGAAAGAGTGACTGTTTGGTGTGGGTTTTGGAGTGGTGGTATCATTGGTTCTTTCAAAATGAAGATAGTAACAGTGTTACAGTAAATGGAATGCTTTACAGAGACATGTTAACTGGATTTTTTGTCGCCGCGATTGGACGATTTGGATTTGGACGAGCTTAGTTCCAGCAGGATGGAGCAACGTGTTACACAAGCCGTGAAACAGTCGATCTTTTGCACACTAAATTCCGGTAACCATGTTATCAGCTATTTTGGAGACATTAATTGGCCATCGCGCAGCTGCGATTTAACACCGTTGGGCTATTTTTTAATGGGACAAGTTAAGGACCGTTGTTTCTCCAACGATCCACAAACAATTCACGCACTGAAGGAAAACATCAATCGAGTTATTCGTGCAATAGAGCCACACATAATCGAAAATGTACTGCAAAATTGAGTGAAAAGAATGAACTACTGCCAAGCCAGCCGCGGGGGCCATTTAACTGAAATTGTTTTTCATAAATAATGGAAAGGCATACTTTCTTGAATCAACAATCATTTAAAAATATTCAAGAATATAGTTTTAATACCAATTTTAAAAAAGAAATTATCTGATGGCCCACCCTATATTTCCACGCGAGTAGCGTACTTAAACATACTTTTTTTCGTTAGCACCGTAAATCCGGTGCTAACGAGATAAAAATTCAAGGCATGCGGGATCGATTCCACGACATACTTTGAGAACTTTTTTTATCTTATAATACGTGGATACGTTTGACGCTCCAAAAATCAGCCTCTGCGCCTTGCGTCCATGTATTTCCCCGCGAGTAGCGTACTTAAACGTTTTTTCGTTAGCACCGTAAATCCGGTGCTAACGAGATAAAAATTCAAGGCATGCGGGATCGATTCCAACGACATACTTTGAGAACTTTTTTTATCTTATAATACGTGGATACGTTTGACGCTCCAAAAATCAGCCTCTGCGCCTTGCGTCCATATATTTCCCCGCGAGTGGCGTACTTAAACGTACTTTTTCGTTAGCACCGTAAATCCGCCATCATAAATAGATTTTAATTGCCGCTCGGGCGGCGGGCGGCGGCGGGCGTGCGCCTCTCGATTTACGAAAGTCACATGCCTGTCGGTCGGCGTACGGTGGCGAAATTCACGTATTCCAGGCGCTTTATTAATACACCACCTTCCCGGTTGATCGCGCGCATTGCGACACGTTGGCTGCGCGCCCGTGCAAATGCACTCCACGGCGACGTTGCCAAATGGCCTTTTCAAAATTCATACCGCAAATCACTCGACGTTTCTAATTTTTGGTATAAACCCAACAAATGGAGACTAATACCCAAAAATCACCGCCTAAGGCATCACTATTTTACCAGCTATTTTTCCACATTTAACCCTTTAACGCCTAATGCACTGTCAAGAGACAAGAACTTAGAGGCTCATATTACTGATAGAAAAAATAAAGAAAACAACTAAAACCATGTATTCCTATGTTTTCGAGGTCGCTCGTTCGAATGGAATCGTTAAAATTTGCAAAACAATCGATGTAACTTTCAATTTTTAACAAAAACTATTAAAAAACACGATTTTTTCAAGATTCTTTTTTTACATAGCCATTTCAGCTATGTTATCGTACTTTATACTACTCAAAACAAATACAAACGTGCACTCGAGACGTGTACTTGAAGGAAACGCAATGAGAACAATTTAAATTTCTCATTTTTGAGGTTAAAAATAACTAGATATGACAAAATTCAAAGGGTGATATATCTCGTTTTTTTACCGGGAATCATTGTGGGATCATTGACACAAAAGAAGAATTTTGAAAAATTAGTCCTTTCGGGGTTTTTGGGGTTGCTGATTAAGATCCTGATGTCAGAATATCAAAAGTCAAGATGGCGGACCCAATATGGCCACCTCCCGATTCAAATTTCAAATTTTTCGATTATTTTGCCTCAAACTTTGTAAACTGGGGGTTTTCGGGTAGCTCATCACGATCCCGATGTCAAAATTCAGGATGGTAGATATGACATGGCGACCATTTGAAGCAAATTTCGAAATCCTGAATTTCACATCAGGAACACAAGGTTACATCAATTTTTTTTTTGCTTTAACTTTAACGATTCTTAGTTTTTTTTTGTTTGGTTGGGATTAGGTCCAGGAGTGTCCATAACAACTATTCAAGTTTTGCCAACGTTTCGGAGCTTTATCTCTCCGAAACGTTGGCAAAAATCAAATAGTTGTTATTTACTCCTGGACCTAATCCAACCAAACAAAAAAAACTAATAGAGAAGAAGGTCGCTAAATTCCCCACAGATATGGAAAATTTAACGATTCTATTCGAAAGAGCGACCTCGAAAACATAGGAATACATGGTTTTAGTTATTTTTTCTTTATTTTTTCTATCAGTAATATGAGCCTCTATATAAGTTCTGTCAGTTGACAGTGCACTTGGTCGTTAAAGGGTTAATTAGACTCGTGCAAGTATCCGGTTGATTCATTGGTATTTAGCCATTCGCTCGAAGTGCTTGGAATTTTCTGGACATGTTTGGAGAGCGGTGGGGTACAGGTTATACAAAGCGTGCACTTATGTGCGTTAGCTCTATTACATCTCAGAGCGGAACTGGAATGTGCAAAGTAAAAATGAACGAAAGTTCAAGTGAGATTCGATATGCTTTATGATATTTTGGCCATAATACAACCGAAGTACACCGAAATCTAGTGGCCGCGTATAACGACAACGCCCGTAGTTTAGCAACACGCAAAATATATTCTATCGCACACTTCCGATCTGGCGACTACAACATCGTCGATAAACCATGATCTGGTAGGTCACCTCAACTGGATATCGAGCGCTTGCGTATGATTGTCGAAGCAAATCCGTATGGAACCCCAAGAAAGATGGCACGAGAGCTCGGGTAAAGCCAGGCCACGGTAGTACGTAGACTCGAAACGTTAGACAAAGCTCAAAAGTTGGACTAGTGGATACCACGTTTATTAATGGAACCCGACCGCCAGCATCTAAGTTACATTTGCACAATAACTTCTCTCCCGCAGTCGTCGTTTCGACTGGTTGAACAATCTTGTTACCGGGGATGAAAAGTGAATGCTTAATGGATAATAAGGTCGAAATTCAGACCTGTGTCTTCTAAATGACGAATGACGACGAGCAGGACATTATTCTCGTTCGCTTATTCAATGTACGTTTTAACTCACTGACGCATTTTTTTATACCATTTTTATTATTATTGCGACCCATCTAGGTTCTTTTAGTTCTCTGCTTACTCCTTACTAATTTTGGAACCTACAGGGATCAGATTTTTGGTGCGGACGAGAAGTTGCATAAGATTATGTTATGCAATTTCATCATCCTCCAGACACAGATGGTATTCAGTATTTGCTAGTAAATCAGATTACTGAATCTTCAATACATTATATTCAATCATTCATCAATACAACAATTATTATTATATGTATGTAAGTAACTCCAAGCTCGTTAACACGGGGCAACACGTAACCAATTAAATCGCAAAATAATATATCCCGCCTCTCCTTCCTAAGCAAACTTTCTAAGCAAAGAAATAGGGACCCACTAACGGGACATAAATTTCTTATTGCCCCGTTAGTGGGTCTCCACTTCTCTACTTTTTAGTATGTGACAGGCAAGGGATAATTATATTGCGGTTGAACTGGTTTCATATTGCCCTGTGTATGGACAGGTTAATATTGTTTTTTTAATACAAGAGTTGTATATAGCTAACAAATCAATACATAAGTTGTATATGCCACGTATACATATACAGTAAGCGGCACCCTAATACGTACATAGCCGAATGAAGGGCAATTGATAATTTAACTTCTTTGTTAAGTAGATGTAAACATGAGGTGAGAACTAATCGCGATCCAGTCGCTAGCGCAGGAGTATGAAAGGCATCCGGTTTGTCGGTAGGGTTTGTTTGAGTTAAATTTGAAATACCATTTTTATATTTTATTCTGGTCTAGTGCCTGATTAGAAAAGTGCGTATTACGAGCGTATTGTAGAAGCACTACATACATTCATAAAAATAAAAATGGATATTTATCACATTGACGACAAAGTTCAAATAATTAAATGATGCAATTCTGTCTGCGATTCGCTAAGACCCCTCTTAGCTTTATGTACAACCTAACCCCCCTCCCCCCAAGTAAATTCGCCTAACTATGACATAAAAATGTATCATTTAATATGTATTTAATATCCACCTATGTACGCATTAGGGTGCCGCTTACTGTATAGTTCTAACAGTATCGTATTTTTTAGTGGATATGTATGTGATAAACGCTGTTAACTGAATTAATCCAGGTAAATTATTACGGTACTCAAGAAATTTGCATTTTGTAAAGTCTTCCTTTTTATTTTCTTTAAAGTTCCTTTTCTATTTTTCCGTAGATTTTAGATTATGATATATTATATATACTATATCCTAAGATTTAAAGAAAAATATCTGAATCTGGCAACACCGCTTTCTGAAAAGGCTCTCGAACAACCTCGCCCATGCGACACCGATCTGGCTGGGGTTCACCCACACTCGTTGAAAGGCCGGTTAGAATCTATTCCACCAGCGGTCGCGTTGTAACGGCTGGTCTTGAACACTTCAATGTCTTTAGACATAATATATTTTATATATAATATTTTAGATATAACATAATATATTAAATTGAAAATTACGTTATAATTGATTATAATTAATACTTCCCACGAAAGAATTATCCTTCCCATGACGATATGTACTTTCTGAATTTTTGTGTTCGTCGTATTGGATTCACAATTTTGGACCCAAAAAAACCCTAATACCAAAATTAGGGAAAAAGTAGATCCATTTAAACAATGGGTAAATGTACGTTTATTTGAGTAATCTCAATGTTCACGCATTATTCGAAACAGAATCTAAATGCCTCGACAAAGGTGCATTATCGTGATGCAACATCCAGTTGTTCTTGATGGTTGGTCTCACACGCATGACCTTTCTTCGAAGACTTTCAAGTACCGCTTTGTAAAGTGGTTGATTTACTGTTTGGCCTGGTGGCACAAACTCTTGTGGATAATTCCCTGGATATCAAAAAATCAAATCAGCATGCATTTGATCTTCGCCTTGCTCTTTCTTGCTGTTTTGGGTCTTGGAGAGCTTGAAGTGTACCATTCCATAATTTGGCGCTTGGTTTCCGAGTCGTAATCAAACACCCAAGTCTCATCACCAATAATGACATGCTCAATAAAATGCGATCATCAATCAATCCAAAAAGTCAAGACACAGTTCTTTCCTGATGTCCTTTTGTTCCTGCGAAAGGTTTTTTGGAACCATTTTGCGCAGATTTTTCTCATTTCAATTTGTTAGTCAAAATCTGATAAACAGTGGTGTGATTCAAATGTAACTCTTCCCTAATCATTCTTGTCATCAAGCGACGATCTGAACGCACAAGATCCCGTATCGACATTTTCATCGGTTCTTGAACTTGAAGGCCTTCCGCTGCGTGGTTCATCTTCAATCGACTCCAATCGACTCTCTTTCATCTGAGAATGCCTTAAACCACCGAAAAACCTGGGCTCTTGAAAAAACATTGTCTCCGTAGGCGTGTTGAAGTTTTGCAAAAGTATCCGTTGCGCTGTGTCCAAGTCTGAAGCAAAATCTGAGCATACCGTTGCTCAAAATTAATGTCACTCATTTTTCAAACCAGAAAAAAACGGTTTACGAAAACAGTTACAGAGAACAAACAAATCACTCAAAAATCACAGAGAACAACAAGTTCAAACTTGTACTGAAGGTGCATTACATGTTAACCTACCGCCCTGCCAAGTCCCGTCTCCCCATTTTTGCTAAATCAGGCGCTACGTTGCCAGTCTCATTAATTAATTTTCTGTCCGTCACAACCAGCTATAAGTTTACTGGCGATAGACAGCATCACCTCCATTGCTCTAGTTGATTATCCAGATTGCACCACTATGCTTAGACAAGCGGTTCTTGGTGGCCAAGCCTTAGTTTTCTTTACTTTGTCGGCATTTAAGCCACCAAATAACAGCTCTATATGTTATCATCGGCCTTATGAAGGCAGTATACATCCACATGACCACTTAATCCACATGAGTAAATGAGTATACATCCACATGACCACGAAAACTCAGGTTTTCCTATGGTCCGCCCCTCACCCTCGTATTTGGTTCGCGTTAATCTAAGAGAGATGTTCATTTATCAGTCCCCCTTAATTCTGTATTAATCTCTAGTACATTAAATCATACGGTATAGGAAACCAATCTGTTATTTCTGTTTAATTTAATCTTTAAATTATCAAACTGCGACAGCCGTATTTTTACAGTCCTTTACCAACATTTATTATTCGCTGAAAACCGTTTACAAAATAGTTAGTGGGATATTTCGGAGATTCATTGATGCACTAAAAATATGTCGGCTCCTTATGCCAAGAATTCGCGAAACGGATCATGGCTACTCAATTGTGAGGTAGGTGTGGGACCGATGCCACGGAACCGTCAATACCCGCTGACGATTAAAAATAATACATCAGCAATAAAATAAATGTAGAGGTGACTTATCACGATGCGAGAATGTGGTTTTTGATTTTCTGCCTAAGTTTCATTATCCAAAATAAACGCTCGGACTTTGAGTTGTCCCGAGCGTAGCCGCGCTTAAACACGAAAATAGGGAATGTTTATAAATAAGATGTACATTATTACATTATTACAAAACAATGTTTTTCATTAGGTGTACTTGCGTCCTGAAATAATCTGCATAAACAAACTGCATCTAATGCATTTGCTTTGTGACGGATATTTGAAGACATCATAGTTAATATGCAAGTATCATCCCACGAGCGACGTTAGAAATGTTTTACGCAAACTGACAGATTAGGCTAATTAAACTGATTTTCGCGTACACACACCATACCGTGGAGCTCTATAAAGTCGTTATAAGATTATAAACAAGGCATTAAACTTTCAGCCTAAGCTGTGCCGATATACTGCAGAAAAAAAGTATGCTGACCACCAGCAACACGTAGATGCACTGCTGTTTGCCGGCACTTCAGTTTAAATGGAAATATGAATAGCAAATGTTTATGTATAGGGTGGGCCATCAGATGGTTTATTTTTAAAATTGCTATTAAAACTACATCGTTGAATAAATGTTTAAATGATTGTTGCTTTATTCAGGAAAGTATGCCTTCCCATTATTTATGAAAAACAATTTCAGTTAAATGGCCGCCGCGGCTGGCTTGGCAGTAGTTCATCTTTTTCACCCAATTTTGCAGTACATTTTTCGATTATTTGTGGCTCTATTGCACGAATAACTCGATTGATATTTTCCTTCAGTGCGTCAATTGTTTGTGGACCGTTGGAGTAACAATGATCCTTAACATGTCCCCATTAAAAATAGTCCAACGGTGTCAAATCCTTGTCCTTGTTAAATAACATGTCTCTGTAACGCATTCCATTTACTGTACCTAACTATGTTACCATCTTCATTTTCAAAGAAGTACGGACCAATGATGCCACCACCCCAAAACCGACACCAAACAGTCACTCTTGCAGGATGCGTTGGCTTCTCTATGACTACGTGTTGTTCTCAATCTTCTCACTGTTTCTGCAACACAGCATTCACTTTGGAAATGAGTTTTCAATATTTCCCAACGTTGATCAGGCGTAAAACGATCCATTTCTTACAGCGGAGGTTAGACACCCCATGTATGTGAAATATGCGCGTCAGTGTCCGCAATGTAAAAATAACGCTCAGTTTAAAAATAAACCAATTGATGACCCACCCTTTTATTAAGCAAGTGGTAATAAACTTCTTATAAAACGACACTTCACCAGTGACAGAACTCACTGTCGTAATTATACACGTAACGTAAGAGACTCGTATGTAATAGAATCTAAAGCGGGTAGGGTTTTTTAAAAACGTCTACTAGAGTTTTTTTTTTCTTTCTATTTAGAATCTTCAATAACGTATAGTATTGAAATTTTCGGAAACTTTTTGGATCCTGATAACTCTTTTACCTTTTATACTAAATAGTACAAAACATAACAATAATTATCACAAATAACCAAAACCCTTTCAAAATATTAACTGTGCGACATCATGAGGTCTGTAAATTAAGTAATGAGACTGGCAACGTAGCGCCCGATCTAGCCACACTGCGGAGAGGGGACTTGAAAGGGGACTTGAAAGGGCGGTAGGTTAACATGATGCACCTTCAGTACAAGTTTGAACTTGTTGGAGTCATTTGTATGTTATTTGTGACTGTTTGCGTAACTTTTTTTTCTAGTGCGTTTTAAAAATGAGCAATTTAATCATTGGTCCGTACTTCTTTCAAAAATGAAGATGGTAACATCGTTAGGTACATTAAATGGAATGCGTTACAGAGATATGTTATTTAAATATCAATTGTTGTCAAGTGTTGCCTCAGACTTGGGCACAACGCAACAGATACTTTTGCAAAACTTCAACACGCCTACGGAGACAGTGTTTTTCATAGCCCAGCTTTTTTCAGTGGTTTAAGGCATTCTCAGAAGGAAGAAAGTCGATTGAAGATAAACCACGCAGCGGAAAGCCTTCATCTTCAAGAACCGATGAAAATGTTGATAGAATACGAGATCTTGTGCAATCAGATTGTCGGTTAACGACAAGAATGATGAATGGGGAGAGTTCAATTTGAATCACACTACTTTTCATCAGATTTTGACTAACGGATTAGGGATGAGACAAATCTGCGCAAAAATGGTTCCAAAAAACCTTTCGTAGAACAAAAGGACATCAGGAGAGAAAGTGTCTTGACTTTTGAAAATGATCCCCATTTTATGGAACATGTCATTTTAGTGATGAGACTTGGGTGTTTGAGTACGATCCGAAACCAAGCGCCAAAGCATGGAATGGCACACTTCCAGATCTCCAATATCTAAAAAAGCAAGAATGAGCAAATCGATGATCAAATGCATGCTGATTTGCTTTTGATTGCCAGGGAATTGTCCACAAAGAGTTTATGCCTTCAGGGCAAACAGTAAATCAACACTTTTACAGAGAGGTTCTTGAAAAATGTACGAACGAAAAATCGTCATGCGTCATCAAGAACAACTGGATGTCGCATCTCGACAATGCGCCTTGTCACACAACCATTTCAGTTTTTAGCCAGTAAAAACATTCCTGTGGCTCCTTAGTCTCCTTATTCGCCTGATTTGAGTTCTTGTGACTTTTTTTCTCTTCTCGAGATTGAAATATCACCTCAAGAGATGTCATTTTGGGACCACATAACACATTCAAACGGCTGTAGCCTACCAGCTAAAGTTATTCCAGTAGATGAGAACCGTCTGCAGCGCTGTGTGGCTTCCCCTAGGAAATTATTTTGAAGGAGACAATACTGAGCTGTAATTCTATTCGAATAAAATGATTTAAAAAAAATCAGTCTCATAACTTAATTTACACACCTCGTATGTTCAAATCTCCTTAATTTTCTTCTTGTCGTATCCTATCGTCCTCTGGATAATATCAGGATGTATTTCTCAAATTTAAAAAAAAAACCCCATTGGTTTCTTCTTTGACACATCTCGCCTCTTGTTGCACAATTTTCTGGTCAATGTTGACCAAGATTCCTCTATTGGCCAAGAGTGGGGTACATTGAATGGATTGTTTAATTTAGCAACCTGTCTAAATTAACCAAAAGTCTACTCTGTTTGCGTTGGGTGTACTAAACTCTAGTTACTTTAGAAGAATGTCACGAAGCTAGATGAGGCTAAAACATCATAATGTCACTGGTATGCTATGTATTTCAAAAACAAGCAGTTTAGATATGCAACTTTGATTATAAAGTTGTGCAATTAACGTCACTCCTACAATACGATCGATGTACACTAGGAGATAAGTATGGCCTTGGAAATTGCACTCACATAAACTTTTTTTTCCAATTTAGAATTGGACTTTGCACTTGACATTGCTTTCTAAGGTTGTTTGTATAAATCATCGTTTCCCTTCATCTACTAAGGAAACACCATGAAATAATTATCATCCATTACAGATAGCTTATTGACAAATGGAAGCGACTTAGCGCAGGGCAACATCTAGAAATTCTAGGCCATGGTGTATTTACCTTTCTTTCTCTCTCTGTTTTTTTTCGAAACACCACGTGATTTCCGAAAATTGTTCTAAAAACAATAGTCTTAAAACACCAAATCTTCAAACTCATTTTTACTCTGAATTTCCAACTTTACTTCGACTTATCTTATCGACAACGGTGCATTATTCTTATCGGTGGGGCAGATTTTCTAAATAAGTCGTTTGAGCAATCTCCTTCAAAAACAAGCTCAAAATTATGTAACGGAGGTACTGCGAAAGTGTGGGGTACGGAGACCGTCTGCGTATAAGAGTCCCTCTCACTTTATCAGGTGCGCTTTTTAGCTTCATTTGCGACTTCGTAGGGTGTTTCGTCATCAGATTACTTACAGGATATCAACTTCTAATAATATCCGTACAAAGCCTATAAATCTAGCAGTAATGTTTATTTTGCAGATACTTTAAACATTGTCTATATAATCATCGAAAAAGTAGTGTACTATTCTCACGTTTTGCTGAATGGGTAGTTTCAGTTCACTTCCAGTTCAGTAGAAATTACAGTTGGTTTATGAACCTGGAGTGGGTACTGGAACCTTCGGCGTATTGACTCAGTTTTAATCTTCTCCTGAAGACGCCAACTTGGTTGGCGAAACGCACGTCGAGAAAAAATGTAGTAGTTCGGTGTTTCGTGGAAAACGTCCAGTTTTTTTTTGGTTTATGCAAATTTGGTAGAGAATAGGTTTGAGAGCAGCAGGCCCCTGTAAAATGAAAAAGTACTGGAATTAGACCAGCAAATTTGAAAAAACAGGGTCTGTAATCCAACCTCCCGAGATCGGGAAGATAGAAAATTAGCGATGCCCAAGTTCTTCAAGTCAAGAAGCCGAAGTTTTTTAGGAATATCAAAACGTAGCCAAATTTTAAAATGAATTCCTTATAAACTGCGACTTTTTATTTGAAGGAGGCATATTTGGCAAACAGGTATGAAAAATTGTATGTTTCTTCTAAATACGTTCCTGTAAATCTGAAGGAATTGCTAAAATTGTTGTTAAATTTGCATTATTCACATTTTAAACAGTATAGCTTAGGTTATTTCAATGATCTTTTTGGTCATGGTCATTCCTGTAGACTATTAACATCTGTTCAAATATTTCCTAAGAGCATTTCCAAAATTTTATTATTTTAAATTTAGTGACACTTTTCCCAAAAGTAGAAGAAGAAAAGGAATAAATGTAAATTAATATGTATATTTTCTTTTGGGTCAAGGTGAAATTTATTGGATCGTAGGATATAGGAGAGTAGGTACAAAAAAAATATTCTTGATTCTCACAGACTCTTGTAATGTAAAAAATTGGCAGCAGCCGATAATACTATGTATTTCTTGTGGTGTACTATATGTATTTCTTATCCCTGAACAGGAATTTGTTGGCCGTTTTTGAACTAGCACGTCTAGATTTTAAGTCAATCAAAGAAATATAATAGCTGAATAAACGAAATCGGGAATGTATGTATCAAAGATAAGCAAATAGATTAGAAATACACGAAAATATAGCTTAACCCTCTGATTGGCTACAAAATCTGTGGAACTCCTCCCCATTGTCAAATGTATGTGAGAAGAGATGCTGAGAAGAAAGCTCAGCCATACAGTAGCTTCCTGGCTGTTGAAGATGAAGGCAAGGTGAATGTCAGTTTGTCTACTTTCATCCTTTGACCTTGATAAATGCCCTTTGTTGAATTTATGATTCGCAATTTTCTAGTGGCACTTGAGAATTTTTCTAATTACGTTTTTGTGATTCTTGTTAAGTATAATTTGACAAATTTTCACTATTTATAAAATTTAAAGATTAAATTTTTTGTTTTCTTCGTATTTTCCATAGTCTAAGAAGCCAATTTTAATGTTTTTGGTGGTCTCATGGACTCACAGGAATCGCATAGACTCTGTAGTACCACAAAGTGTGAAAAAGCATGTAGCCAGTGAGTGGGTTAACAACAAAATTCTATATTAACACTAGCCCAACCTCATCTATAAAGCCTAACCCAACCCAACTACCGCACCCAACCTAAAACTAACTCATAAATCGTTCCTTGTAAAGTTTGTGAACAGGAATAGATTAGTATGTGTGTATTTCATGTTTTAGTTTCTTCAAACAATTCCGCGGTTATTTACCTAATACCTCAATTCCTTCAGAATTCAAGTTTATCATATTCTTAAAATAAGAGTAGTAGTAGTAGGGGGGATGTTTAAAACCAGGTGACTTTGCTTTATATGCCGCTTTACAGTTCGCAATTTTTTTGCCAGCAAGAAAAATTGTTTGTTCGTGCAATTTCTTGCAGAAAAAATTGCAATCCCGGAGCTATAATTATTGCGGCTATCTGCAATTTTACATGTTGCCAATTGTTTGACATAACCTCAACGTTCAACGTGATAGTACCATCGTTTGTATTGTGTTTTGTGATATCTAAAATTTCTGTATTTTGTGGTTTTCTGAATTTTTCCCTCACTGAGATTTATTTAATCATGTCTATTTTGTATGTTTAAAATGGTTAAACATTTTTGTCGAAAATGAGTTTATCAGTTATATTTTGGTAACAGTGGCTGACAACTAAAATTACAAACTGTAAAATAACACCGAAATCTCTTGCGTAATAAAAATTGCTGCACTATAAATTGCCGCAATTTAAACTGCGAACTGTAAAGCGGCTTTAAGAAATAAAGTGGCAATAAACTTAAAGTTAAGTATTTTATATTCCTAAATAAACCAGCATAAGCTTGTAAACCTAATACAACATAACCTAAAAACATCAATTTTGTAACAAAAAAAAACAATCAAACTACTATGAATCCTACAAAATCAAAAAGATCAAGATTTAATGATGTATTTCTACTTGATTATGATTGAATAGGTTGTTAGGTTAAAAGTTCTCTTTGGGTATTTGATCGTTTGGACATTCCTTCTCGCATGGAACTTGATCTTGATGCATGAAGTCCTGCGTAAATTTTAGTGACGTATGCAGCAAATACTACGAATATGTATTTTATATTTGTATAAAATTGTTACGAACGATCTTAAGCAATCTTTCCAGTCTATTATTCTTGGACCTTGCTCACAGTGCTCACACTACATACCTACAGATCTATTCGTAGTAGTCAAAAATTAAAACCGCGAGGCGATGGCAAGTACCAATTTGTAGTCAGCATTTTGCGAGGAGAGCAAGATTTTTATGATTGATGGACTTTTCAGCAGGCCACATTTATTAGTGGAACAGAAGGCGTCATAATTTATTCAAAACAATTTTGTCGGAACATATTTTATTTACGTACGAACAAATGTGCACCCGAGCGTCTACCATGCATCGCATTTACCAAATGACCACAGCACAGCGCGGCGCAGCACGTTCTTATAAATATATTATTGTATCCAGACATGTAATGGAATAAAAACGCGATTATGTTTTAAACTCGGGTCACTTTCAGTTGTTTCGCCGAATATACAATGCGGCCTACTAAGAATCAGAATAACTTTGTATTTTTCTTTATTATTGTTATATATTATCCATTAGCAATGTTAACGTCATTGGTTTATGTATTCGGTTGGCCCATTAGTCATGGCGGTTTTTTTTTCAATTTTTAAAAATGTTTAACGAAAATTAACAACAAATCGGTAGAAACTGCCCAGTCTCGACTCGAAGAATTTGTCTAACCAAGTCCGCAATTCCGCGTCGTTATTGATACTCCGCGTTCGAAAGGGATCGGAAGAGGTGGAAATCCGATGGCGCCAAATCGGGAGAATAGGGAGGATGAGGAAGCACTTCCCAACCAAGAGTTTTCTTGGTTTTTCAAGAATTGCTTCCTTGGTCATGTTTTCGATGTGAGGGTGTTGCAGAAGAACACCATGTCATCTAGCAGGTCGTTTTTACTGGATGACATTTCCGCATTGACTATTTGGTTCTGGTCAAGCAGTTCATAGTGGATGATGCCTTCCTAATCCCATCATATTCATAACATCGTTTTACATGGGTGAGGATGTTGTTTTGCTCACGGTGTCACTTGTTGGTCTGGGCTAAACCACTCTTTGCGCTGCTTCATATTGACATACAGGCACCATTTCTCTTCGCCAGTAACAATTCTGTAGTTGAATCATTCATTTATATTTTATTCTATTGTATCTTTGTATATTTATGTTTGTATTGTAATGAATCCTAACCGTTCCTAGCTAGCTTTTATGTGACATGTAAATAATAATAATAAAGATTTGTTAAATGGTAAAAAATGGTAGAGGAATCGCTACTTGTGACCGTGTGTTGAATGAATCTTGGCTCATTGATTTTAGTTGTTATCGTTCAAAGCATGAGTATGGAAACGCCTAGGAATTCCGCGAAATTAGTTACAAAACGAAAAATCAAGATAATACCCAATGGTAACTCTCAACGAAGAGTCCAATGGTGGCCTTGGATTTGATCTTGAACCTCAATATCAAGGTCATTTGAAGGTCAACTTTGTTTTTTGTAATGGCAACCCATATTTTTGATGCCACAATCGAAAAGAACAGGGAAATTTCACGTTCAGATATGTATTACTTTCTGAGTTCAAGGTGACCTCTATAGGTTGGATAGAGGTCAAACTACTGTAATATGGAACCTTGTAGGAACTCCTCGAAATTGGTTAAAAAATTAAAAATCAAAGTCGTACTCTGTAGTAACATCAAAAAAAAACAAAGTTGACCTTCAAATGACCTTGCTATTGGACTCCTCGTTGAAAGTTACCATAGCGTACGACCTTGATTTTTTCATTTTGTAACCAATTTCAAGGAATTTCTAGGCGTTTCCCCACCCTGTACAATAATATATAATAATAATATAGTAATTATGTTTCATATTATATTCTGTAATAAAAACGTCAACAAGATGTCAGTATGTATTAACTATATTTAGACGTGACATTTTCTTACCGAATTTCCCTCTTGCTTAATTGATGCCAGAAATTTCGGTAAATTTTCGTTAATAATTTAAACACTGGGCAGATTACTAGTAAAAATTATTGAAAACCAGTCAAATTTAATTCGCCATATCTTGCTTAATTATGACTTAATTATGAACTGAGGAAGGCTGGTATCAACCCTAACTAAAGTCATAAAATCCCGCCGATTTAAAGGAAACCACTTTTTGAACAAGGAAACTTCGAGGTCCTCTTCAGAAACGATTCCGACAAGAAGTCTTTAAACTTTTAATGAACACGACTCGCCAATCACCCTGTATACAAAGGTATCCAGCCGTGTAATGGAACAAAACGCGATTATGGTCCAAACTCGGGCCCACTTCCAACTATTTTGGCGCGATATATTTCTTAAAAGGTTTCATTCGTGACCGGCTACATTGTATGTAAACAAAAAAGTCCGATCTCGGAGTCGACAGGGGACCCTATTTTCGCATTATACGCACGCATACATGTATGCGTGTTTATTTATATTCGGTGGGCATTTTAATCACCTATTTTGTTAATATGACGGCTTAAATATAGATTTCGATTTTGTGATTCACGAAAGGCAGGCGCGCGCGAGCGCTTTTAATTTTAGGCCCCCGAGGCTCCCCGAAAGTGTGAAATTTTCGACGGATTTCGCTTAAAATTAGAACGTGCACCGCTGGAGTATTGACGAGCGATTTTAAATAGCGAACGTCCCTATGTTTAGACGGACTATATCGAGACAGGAGGTATTTATGCGAGTGATGGATTCTTTTATATCGCCACTTAAAAATAAAACTGGACGAAATTAGAAAAAAAAATGTGGACAGACAAAGAGAACATGATGTTTATGTAGGTAATATTTGTATAGGGTTGGTGGTATAAATGAGTACGCACTTTATATTTTCATTTAATCGAGTTTAGAGCAGCAAATTAAATATCAGTTTCATCCGATCTCAGTGGCGGTTGGTGGAATTTTATTGATTGATTGTCACCATAACGGTGATTTACCATGATACACCATGATATACCGTGATTTACCATGATGCCATCCATGATTTACTATAATTTATCATATTTACCATGATACCCATGATTTACATCAACAGTTGGCAACACGCGGCCCACCAGCTTATTTTCTGCGGCCCGCAAAGAAGAATAAAAAATGTTGAATTATATTTCCTTTTTAACATTCCCAAATGTCCTGATTTCTTAGTTTTCATCAAAACAAACATATTTTTGTATAAACTTCCTAATTTTTTTCTCAAAAACTACGGACTTTGGTAAAAATGTTCTAAGAAAAATGTCTTCTAACCAATCGAAAATACTCAATTTTTTTTAGATTGTTTAAATGACAATTTTCGAAATTTCGATTCCATGATTTTTAGAACAATCAAAAATAGTCTTTAAAAAACCCTGCAAATTGAGAGTATTATTCAAAACATTCTAAGCATTTTTGCTCTTGAGAAATTTTTCCAAAAATTTATAGTTTTCGGGAAAAAAATTATTGACATTTGATATATTTTTCAGGATTTTTAAAATCGGTTTTTGATTGTTCAAAAAATCACGAAATCGAAACTTCCAAAAATGTCATTTAAAAATCTGAAAAAAGAGAGTATTTTTCTATTGATTCTAAGACATTTTTATTCTTAGAACATTTTTACCAAAGTCCGTAGTTTTTGAGAAAAAAAAATGTATACAGAAAAGTTTATACAAAAATATTTTTGTATAATTTCTAATTAATATGCAATCTTTAAAAAATCAGGACATTTGGGAGACGTAATACTTAAATATTATAATTTACCAATTATCCATTAATCTATTTTAATATGACGTATTTTCAATTTTCGGACGACATGTGGCCGCACTATATTCGTTGTACCACCAAATGGCCTTTCTATAGAAAAAAGTTGCCGACCCCTGATTTACATGATACCTATGTAAATTTACCATGATGCCCATGATTTACCAGATACACCATGATTTCTTTAATTTATAGGACTGACACCATGATTTACTATATTTAATTAACACCATGATGTATCAAAGCCCAGTGACGGCTGGTTGAATTGAAATGTTCGTAGTTTCCTAAAGAGGCATAGACCCACACCACATTTTATGGGGGTAGTTACTGGGACCTAAGTAGAATAGTAAAACATGATTTACCAGAACCTAGTGGTAGCTGATAGAATTTGTTTGATTGATTGACACCATGATTTACCACGATAACCCATGATTTACATGATACCCATGTAGATTTGCTTTATTTACCATGATCTACCATGACACCATGATTTATCATAATTTACCAGATTGGTCCATGATTTACTATGATACCCATGATTTACATGATACCCATGTAAATTTACCATGATGCCCGTGATTTACTTGATACAGCATGATTTACCATAATTTACAAACTGACTCCATGATTTATTATATTTGATTGATTAACACCATGATTTACCAAAGCCCAGTGACGGCTGGTCGAATTTGATATGCTCGTAGTCTCGTAAAGAGGCATGGGACCCACACCAAATTTTAGGGGGTTGTTACTACGTACTACATTTTAGGAGGTTGTTAGTAAGTAGAATAGTAAAACTGAAATTTGACATGCTTTACCAGAACCTAGTGGCAGATGGTGGAACTTGATTTATTGATGATACCCATGATTTGCATGATACCCATGTAGATTCACTTTATTTACCATGATCCACCATAACACCCATTTACCATGATACAATGATTTACCACAATTTATCAGATTTACCATGATTTACCATGATACCCATGATTTATTTGATGCACCTATGATTTACCATAATTTACAAAACTGCCATAATGATGTATTATATTTAATTGATTAACACCATATCCCAATTAAGGGTGGTGGAATTTGATATACACGTAGTTTCGCGGTTCACCAGGACCTAGTGGCAGCTGGTGGAATTTGATTGATTGATTGACACCATGATTTACCATGATACCCATGGAGTTGCATGATATAATTTACAAACTGACACCATGAATTACTATATTTGATTCATTAACACCATGATTTACCAAAGCCCAGTGACGGCAGGTGAAATTTGATATGCTCGTAGTTTCGTAAGGAGACATGGGATCCACACCACATTTTAGGGGTAGTTACTGGAAGTAACTGGTAGTAGAATAGTAAATAGTATTTGAATCTAGGTAATTTCTAGATTCAAATTTTAATAAAAAAATACTCATATTGTAGTTCGGGGGCTATTAAAAAATCGTAGATTGATGTGACATGTCGTTTTATACGTTGTTGAGGTAGAAGGATTCAAGCACCATATTATTAAATTTCTGCTCTTATTTTTGATCTTAGATTTTATTATTCTTATACTTTCTTATCCATATCCGCATATCATACCTGTCATAAAAGGTGATTCAGGTCATGACGGTCATAAATTTCATGAAGGTTATAGAGGTTATTAAATTCATTTAGGTCATAGATTCCATATAGGTTATAAAGGTCATAAAAAATCATATAGGTCATATGTATCATAAAGGACATATCGGTCATACAGGCCATATTGTTCATAAACGTCATGTGGGTCTTTAAAGATAAATATCATACAGGTCATAAAAGTAGCCCAGTTGATGCGTAACCTCAGAAGGGTTCAGCTTGCATTAATTAGGACAAAATATGTTTTTTTCTAGGACTGTTTGGTATAAAGGTGAGAAGAGTGAAACTAAGTTTTCAACCTCGAATGCCGGGAGAGAACTTCTGGCAGGCGAAAAACCACGAAATTTTCGCACTTTTTTTAGTTTTTGACTTATACCTCCTAAACGCCGCATGCTACAAAAAATTTTATAGGTTTCGAAATTAAAAAAAAAGTAGACAAAACATCCATTTACAAATTGCATTAGTCAAAGTTGTTTGATGTCGTAAAGTGAAGTTTGTGAGCGGTAATGTTACCCATTATTTCTGAACGCATTGTTGCTGGGAGGCTGGAGTCCTTGAGATATCGACGTCCTTGTGCTAACTGGGACTTCTAGTTCAACCAAAACGAACGCACACATGCTGAAACCAGGAAAGAGTGGCAAATCTGGCACATTCTTTTTAACATCATCGTACAGGTATGACCCTGACTACATTCGTTTTGCTCTACCACATCACGTCCAATCTATTGAGTTTCTGTTCAGAACTGTGACCAAATGCATTGCGGTTTTGTCTGCTTTAATTTCGAAACGTATAAAATTATCTGTAGCATGCGGCGTTAAGGAGATATAAGCAAAAAACTAAAAAATGCGAAAATTTCGTTGTCCTGCCAAAAATTCCCCCCCCCCATCTTCTTCTGCCCTAATTAATGCAAGGTCTATCGATTGTACTAAATATCATATCCATAAAAGGTGATATCTGGATATCACATTTTTAAGAACATAACCTGATATTTTTAGCGACTGATACTAATATTCTAATATCTAAATGTGGAAAAATTGGTTGAGGGAAGTAGTGGTTAAAGAAATCACTAATTAAGGAGTGTATCAAATAATTTAACTTTTCTCAATTAAATTTGTTGTTATAAAGCGATAAAGTAGCATTTAAAGTGACGAATCGCGAAGCGTCTCTTTCAGGCCGCGACTACGACCCTTTCGGGGACGAATAAATATGAAATTCTAATTAACGAGCAGCTTTTGAATGATTGGAAACAATTTAATTGGGCGGGAGGAAAACTCCCAAGTTAATCAAAAGCAATGGGAATTCAGCAGATGTAAATATTTAAGTAATTGTTTAATCCGCGCTAACTCCTCGAGAGCGGTTCTCCGTTGAAATAAAAAAACCCGAATAGAGCTAGGCAATTACTCGACGGAGTACGAGAAGAAACGACGTAAAGAGATAGAGAAGAGAGAAACGGTGGATGGAGAAAAGGGAATATGGTTTCTTGGAACTCGGCTCGACCATGGGCGTAGATGGCAACTTCATAGATACTAAAATAATTTATTCAATAGTAGCTGCTTATAATTTTTAATCGTAACGGCCGACTGTACAAATGCAATTCAAATATGCATATGTATGTACAGTTGGCGCCATCCAAATGTGAACGGCAAAATTGTATGGTGTAATTTAAACTTTATATCATAGTCGCCGTAAATGCAATGACATGTGTCAAATATATAATCGCCGTTCTGTGTCGACGGTAATGAAATATCAAAATATTAATAATTGACAATAATGTCATACATCGTAACTTTAAACATGCCAAGGCATTTAAGTGAAGCGCAAAGAGCAAGGGCTATAGCTAAATTAGAAGAAAACTGGTCGTTGACTGAAGTGGCTGCTGAATTAAATGTTAGTAAAAGTTGCATATTTTACATTAAAAAACGCTGGCAAGGAGAACAGCGACTACAAAGGACTATCAGACAAGGTATAGGAAAGGTCTCAACTGAGAATGAAGATAATGCTCTGGTCGAATTTATCAATCATAATCCATTCGAAACCGCTGTGAAGGCTCGAGAAGAAACATTATTTCCAGGGTCTCTCAGAACAACACAAAGGCGTCTAAAACAATGCGGCTTTAAGAATTACGTTGCTGCTCACAAAATGTTTCTAACCATTTGCAAATGAATTTTTACAAGGAAATGAATTTTGGAACAATGTCATGTTTTCCGACGAGAAGACGTTTCAATCTTCCAAAAATGAAAGACTACATGTTTATCGATCCAGGAATACAAGATTTGAAGAGAATTACACCTTGAGTACTACAAATAGTGGCCGCTTTTCGGTCAATGTTTGGGCGTGGATAAGCTGTTCACGATCCTGGAGTGTGCTGGCAAATTGATGGCCGATTATCATCCGCACACTATACAAATATTTTGGAGAACGTGATGCTGCCATCAGTGAGACAAGTTTTTCCTGAAAATGTTATATTTCAGCATGTGAGAAATTTTACTTCGTAGGTATACTTTAAAATATAATAACTACACTTTCGTTACAGGATATTATTCTCCAATTCATACTGGACGACTAGTAAGAGAATGGATAAATAACCACATCAATGTTTTTCCAATATTTTGCCAAATATATATAAAAGAGACTTTAGACCGACAAACCGCGACCAACTCTGGGAAAGTATTGAAAATGCTTGGGAAGAGCTGGTGGACTCAATAAAATATTAATAAATAAATCCACTTTTAGTATTAGATAAACTTTTTATTTTGTTAATGTTTTAAAGAATTGAAAATCGTTTCCTTCATTTTTACCTTGTTAATATTTTTTAAAATTATACTAGTCGTATGTGAGTAATATTAGAGTTAACCTTTATATATTATTATTAGTTATGATATAGTTATTATAATACTACTCATGTAATTCTTCTACTCATGGCATTATTCTAATATAAAATGATCAAAGTAATATGTCTGCCATTATATATACTATATTATCTACCTTTCTGATACGCTACTGAACAAAAGTCCGATTTACTACGATAAAATTCAGGCATAATTTTCATGACTACCAAAAACCGTTCACATTTGGATGGCGCCAACTGTACATACAGCGTGGAAATAAAGTCGTGCATAATGCCTGTAACTTTTTAATACATTTGTATACGAACAAAACATCGTGAACAAAAAATCATTTTGTCTTTTAGCGTTTGGTTGTCATGGAGACCAACTTTTTTCTCAATGTCTCAATATCTGAAAGAGCAACTTTTTCTCTTTACTGTAAACTATAAAATATGATATGGATACCTAAAGAAACACGTTTAAAGTTAATTTTTGTAAAAGAATGTAAATGCCTACTTAATTATTTATTTTTTAAAAAATGAAATGATAAACAGGAAAAATAATTAAACAATAATAATTAGCTAAATGAGGTGTTGAAAGTGACTTCCAAGGTGGTTTATTTGAGATCTGTTGCGATCCAATTCATTAAACAGTACACAAACTTGGTCTTGGGGTCTTTGCAAGTCATTCCATACTACTCCGTCATTATTAAAATTTCAGTTCTTTGCTTCTCGCTCAAGCGATCCATTATTTATTTATAAATCGTAAAAACGCAAAAGAAATAAGAACTCATTGAACACAGATACAAATAAATAAAAAAATGACGTCTGTTGTGACAAACGTCACGAGAACATCTTAACTTCACGGGTAGATTGTTTAACTTTTTTTTAATGGCTGCAAAGAGTTAACTTTAAACTCGTTTTTACGAACAGTTCTTTATGTAACCACATCAATTTTTTAGTGTACAGTGACGAGGAAAACTGCTCTGGAGGAGAACAAACGGAAAATACATCAGTTCATTTAACCCTTTTTTCGATATGACCGCCCACACTCCACCTTTCTGTTGTAGAATATTGTCTTTAAAGAATGAAATATGGGTTGAGAATTAATATAACCAAACAGGTAAAACCATGGATTGTCAGTAAAAAAGGTTTTTTTCAAAGATGATTTCACTATTTTGCATAAATAAACCACTCTGGACTGAGTTTAAACATATGCAGGTTGCATTTCAGGATTGTATTTCAGGTTCAGGTTCCGAATAGGGGTTTGTGGGTCTTTATTAACAATTTGACTCACTTCTTCAACTTTCAACTTCGACAGAGGCGCAACTCCAAGTACAGGTGTTTGGGCAACTCTTCACCTAAGATAAATAAAACCATAAGTAGTGCATAAAAACCCAATTGTCGTTCTTGTTTGCTATTACAACCTTCTTATCGCCTCCTAAAATATGAATTGGGTCCCATGCTTCGTTACGAAAATGGGCAACGTAGCGCCCGATCTAGCAAAACTGCGGAGATGGGACTTGGAAGAGTGATAGGTTAACACCTTCAGTACAAATTTGAACTTGTTAGAGTCAGTAGGTTTTCATAAACCTTTTTTTTTCTAGTGCATTTTAAAAATGAGCGACATTTTGATACAATTTTGAGCAAAGGTGTGCTATCAGATTTTGCTTCAGACTTGGACACTGCGTAACGGATACTTTTGCAAAACTTCAACACGCCTACCGAGACAAGTGTTTTTTTCAAGAGCCCAGGTTTTTTTGGTGGTTTATGTCATTCTAAGAAGGAAGAGAGTCGATTGAAGATGAACCACGCAGCGGAAGGCCTTCATCTTCAAGAACCGATGAAGATATCCTTCAGCGTTCAGATCGTCGGTTGACGACAAGAGTGATCGGGGAAGAGTGTGAGACCAAACATCAAGATCAACTGGATGTTGTATCACGACAATGCCCCTTGTCACACAACCATTTCAGTAAACGAGTTTTAGCCAGTAAAAACATTACTGTGGCTACTCAGCCTTCTTATTCGCCTGACTTGAGTCCTTGTGTCTTTTTCTCTTCCCGAGATTGAAGAATCACCTCAAGGGACGTCATTTTGAGACCATTGAAAACATTCAAACGGCTGTAACCGACCAGCTGAAAGATATTCCAGTATATGAGTTCCAGCACTGCAAATGAGGAATGGAAGAACCGTCTCCAACGCTGTGTGGCTTCCTAAGGAAGTCATTTTAAACGAGACAATACTAAATTGTAATTATATTCGAATAAAAAAAATTAACAAAAACCAGTCTCATTACTTAATTTACACACCTCGTAGAAGTTCTACTTGTAGTCATCCACAATTAGATGACTGCTCACGGGGTCCAAGGCCACCGTCGGATGCCCGATATTTGCTGATTTGCTGAAATGGCAAAACGACATCCGAGAGGCACCGAAAGCTCTAAAATCCCGCAAAGTCACTGTCCACCATCCTTTTCTTAACCAAATAGGGCTTGCATATGGCCAAAGCGATTCTCTGATAATATTATTTTCTAATAATTCAGTAATCATAGTTTTTACAATATTGCGTTAGGAGATCGATAAACGATAAGGAGCGTACACGACTGGTTTTTGCCTTCATTCTATTTTTCATAGATAAAGTTGTAGTTTTCCCAACTCATCTAATTTAAAACACGAATAATATATTGTTATTACTTGCGAATCCAGGTTCAATTAAATTATTTTGAATTTTTTCTCCGTGTTTCCTTTATACTGGACACGTTCTTATCAAACCGACTGTACAGTCACTACTTAAACTCCGTTAGTAAGACTGCCTCCTATTGCAACTCTCCTGAAAAGCGGCAAAACTGCACGTCTTTAATTATTATACATCATTAAGTACTACGCATCAAACTAAAAAATCACTGAGTTACCCGTAAACAACAACATATGTATGTAAGTCTAGACAAAACTGTTAAACGCACAATTTTACCCGCCGTTCTAATCATTTCAGTCAGTGAAAATAAATCGATAAAAGTGAGCGAAACCAAGAAGATCTATTAATTCGCCGCATGAATGGCTGCAAATGACTGTTATTCGCGGATGTATCCTCGAATAGTTCCAGGAACAAAACATAAACAGTTGACGCAAATACCAAGTCCTCCACGAACAACATATTTCGTAAACAGTTGACCGCACGTAATTTGTTCAAAGCAACCTTCGAACGCATACGGCGCACGTGTGTTTGGCAATCTAGGTGGAAAAAAATCGAATTGCGAATATACAGTACGAATATTTAATATGGTATTCCATTCAGTGTATCATTAATAATAACTATTTTTACCTATTTCGTTCGACCAAAAGCTTTGCTGGGATTATTACGGCAATATTTCTGGGTAGTTAATTATTTTTTGAACTGTATATAAAATTGCCTACCAAAATTGATAATATGAGTACTAGTCCAGTAGGCAGGAGCTAAAATCATCAAAAACTGTTCTTGAAAGATATAGGGCTAGTTTTGATGGTTGCCTATGTATTTTTTTGCGTAGAACACAATGCGCGGGGTGCGTAGAGCTGAAACCGTCCGCTATTTTTTTAAATTAACAATTTGTGAAACAAAAAACGTCTTTTTTTCACATTTTCGCTTATATCTCCGTTCCTTGACATATTTTAGATAGCATATGCCTATAAGAAGTTGTAGCCTATTGAATTTCCTAAATTTTAAGCCCAATCCGAAGTCTCCAAGTGCTATTGTCAACTTGCAAATGACTGCTTAAGTGGAAAAAGTGCTTTTTTCACCATTTTTTTATTTCGCAAGTGGGGCAACTATGATCACGAAATTTCTTGGAGGGACTGCTGTTTGTAGTATGAAGTTACAAAAAAATTCAACTCGATCCGTTAATAACTTTTCGAGTAATTAACGATTGCATTATTTTTTGCTTTAATTGACAATGACACCATCTCTTTGTTTATTGTACAATATTGACCGAGTTGGGCTAGAAAAAATCATAAATCCCTTCAGATTTGCGAGACTTTTTGAGATTTTTGAAAAATATTAAATTGGGCCAATTTTATAATGTTTTCTACGCGACTACCTTTTTTGACGCGACGTATACATATATTATTTTAGTGTTGCCGCTTCGAAATTGTCGGAATTGTGACTATAATATCTTGCCTCCCATTTTTTTTTTAAATACGAGTCTTGAAGCCATGCTGGAGGCATGCATTTTGAACATTTGCTGCATTGATAATGATTTGTGTTTTATTTTAATGTAAACGAATTTCCTACGCCGGAGAAATTTATCTTTTTTTTTGTTAATTGCTGCAATCAAATTTTAAAACTTTTGAATAGAGAATGCAAAAACCTTTCAAATGAAGTATCACAAGCCCCTACTTCCAATTTGAAAATTTAGAGGTTGTAGCTGTCACCTGAAGGCGGTTGAATTTAAGGATGACATTTTTACGTCGCAAGATTTCATTTTAGAATTAGAAATTGACATGTCTCAGGATTTTCTAAAAAAATGCGTAATAATGGAGCTACTGAATTTATTCCATTTGGCTGTTCCACACTTGTATATATACGTCGCGTCAAAAAAGGTAGTCGCGTAGAAAACGTTATAAAATTTTCCCAAATTAATATTTTTCAAAAAATCTCAAAAAGTCTCGCAAACTTGAAGAGATTTATGATTTTTCTAGCCCAACCCGGTCAATATCGTGCAATAAACAAAGAAATGGGGTCATTGTTAATTAAGGCTTTAAAAAAATCGATCATTAATTACTCGAAAAGTTATTAACAGATCGAGCTGAAATTTTATTTGTAACTTCATACTACAAATAGCAGTCCCTCCGAATTTCATCATCATAGTGGCCCTACTTTCGAAGTAAAAAAAATAGTGAAAAAAACAACACTTTTTCAAATTCAGCAGTCATTTGCAAGTTAAGAATAGCACTTCTTATATGCATATGCTATATAAAATATGCCAAGGAACGGATATATAAGCGGAAATGTGAAAAAAATACGTTTTTTTTTTCACAAATTGTAAATAAAAAATATTAGCGGACGGTTTCAGCTCTACGGACCCCGCGCATTGTGTTCTACGGAAAAAAATACATAGGGGACCGACAAAACTAGCCCCATATGCTTCAAGAACACATAAAAATCTCTGCCTACTGGACTGCACCCCAAGATAAGCAGAATCGGCCCCAGAAAGCTTTTTGAAATTTCAATGTTTCACACATTCCTGGTTATTGTTTTTGGTGCTAAAAGAAAAGTTTAGAGTGGGTTCACAGCCTCTTAGCCCTACAACTTGAAAAAAACGATGTAGCACCTAAGGGCAAAAAAATACTATGTTTTTTTTTAAATGGGATATAACTGGGATATAAGAACAAAACCTGTATTCAATTTGATCATTTTTATGAACTACTGAACAAAAAAAGCAGGAAGGAAAACCGTCAAATAATAATTCTGTGAAAATATGTTTTTTTTTTAGATTTAAAGTGAACCACCACTCCAAAAAATCTTAAAATTGAAGTAAAATGTATGTAAAAAAAAATTGCGTGGCACCTCAACAGCAGCTATAAACTATAACGATTTGTTTTTTCATTATTTTTTAATATAAGGTGTCCCAAAAAAATTTTTTAGTAATACGAAACAATGTTTTACATGATCCTATTTTTTTGGACGGCCTCCACATATATAGTAGAAGGTAACATAACAGCTAACTTTTTTTTAACTAAAATACCAAAAGCCGTGGTAGGGGTAACATGGAGGAAGTTAGAGGCTGTTTATCAATTTTAGACTTTTCTTTTGGCATCAGAAATATGGTATGTATTGTTACGAACGCTGGGCCAGTCCGCCCCTGCCTGCTTCGATGAGCCAGCCGACTGAACGTCGATGACGTACGCGGGCAGCGCCCGCGTCGAAAGATCACGGCTTTTGCCCGATGGTTCGGGAATCGCGCGGAAGCTTCTCGCCGAGACGCGATACTTCTATAGGTGGATATAACGCGGGGTTTCGACGCGGGACGGAACAGTTCTATTTAAATATCGGCGCGGCTTACAACGCTGAAGATAAATTGTATAGAAATAAATTAGTGTAAATAAATAGTGTTAGTTTAAATGTACGAGTTTAATTTATCACACCTCACGAACCCGAAATAAATAAAACGTTACATTGGTGTCAGGTGTAGGTGTGAAAGAAAAAACTGAATAATAAAGACATAAATAAATAAATTCGCGATAAATAAATTAAGTGAAATGGCTTCAAGACAGGTATTTTTGAAGGACCTTAAAGTGGCGGATTTGAAAAGAGAACTCGAAGAACGGGAGTGCGAGACGACAGGGAAAAAGGCCGATCTACAAAATAGACTTCGAGAAGCTCTGGAAAATGAAGGTGAAAATCCCGATATATTTTTATTCGAAATTGCTGGCGATATAAATTCGGCGTTGCAAAGTTTGGAAAACAAATTATTAGAAAATGGTAGTAACCTGCAACAGAAGCTAGAGGAAACATCTGGAAAATTAGAACAGCAGTTAGGAAACTTAGATCAAAAACTAGTTGAAAATTATATAACTTTAGAAAGGAAAATTACGGAAAATTCTAGTTGGCTCCAGAAACAAATGGACGGAAAATTTGGAGAAATTGAAAATAAGTTTCTAGAAGTAGAGAGAAAAATTGCAACGCTGAGTTTAGGAAGTGGGGAACAACAACAGGTGGTCAATACCGCTCTGAAGTCACCTGGTAGCGACATCGACAGGTTGAGTAAACCCGAATTGAGCAGTCCTGTGGAAATTTCGAAAATTCGTATGAAACCACCACAGTTTGATGGTAAGAGCTCCTGGGTCAATTACCTACGGCAATTTGAGGCTGCAGCGAAGGCAAATGGTTGGTCGTTGGCAGAGAAGGCTACAGCGCTGACGTTAGCGCTACGCGGCGATGCCACGGATATATTGCAGACGCTTTCTCTTGAAGAGCAAGAGGATTACCATCAACTTGTCCGACACCTGGAAATGCGATATGGTCAGTCTCATCTCGAGCATGTCTACCATTCGCAGTTGAAAAACCGCTATCAGAAAAATAACGAATCGCTGCAGGAATTTGAAGCGGACATAGCGCGGTTAGTTCGTTTGGCGTATTCATCTACGCCGGAGAACGTCATGGAACGACTAGCCGTGCAGGCATTTTTAGATGGTCTGCGTGATATTGAGACCCGTCAAGCTCTGACTCTCGCTCGTCCCAGCAAGTTGGTGGATGCTTTGGCGCGAGCTTTGGAATTCGAAGCTGCTAAAGAAAGTTGCAGACGTCAAGCTACGATCCGCAAGAGGGAGGAAGATCTTGAAGAAGGAACATGTAATGAAGCAGAGATTAGGCGAGTCGCCAAGGAGATATTGGATAAGAGGCCAATTCGGCGTTGGAATGGTGCTAAGGTACGTCACATTCGTGGTCGCCGTATTGAAAAGAAGAAAGCACCGCCATCATCTGAAAAGGATGTCGTAATACGCAGACTAACGGTGGTGAATGATGATTGGCAGCCGGATGAGCTTCTGAGAGATCAAGGGAATGACCCGAATCTGAAACCAATTGTGAATTGGAAGAAAGAAGATCGGAAACCCACTTGGGAGGAGGTATCACGGTATTCACCAACCGTAAAGTCGTACTGGGCTCAGTGGAATTCCCTCGTCTTAAGCGACGGACTCTTAAAACGCGTTCTGGAGAAATCAGATGGTACCGAAGAGCGAAAACAACTGATAGTCCCCAGAAACAGAGTGCCAGAGGTATTGGAGGAGATCCACAATGGAAGCACTGGCGGACACCTGGGAGTAACAAAGACGCTGGGAAAAGTTAGGGAGCGTTTCTACTGGGTGAACTGCACTACTGACGTGAAGGAGTGGTGCAAGAAATGCGTGGTGTGCGCTGCAAGTAATGGTCCGCAACGGCACCCGAAGGCTCCAATGCGACAATACAACGTGGGTAGTCCGTTTGAAAGAATTGCCATCGATGTAGCAGGTCCGTTTCCGGAAACAGATAATGGAAATAAATACATCGTCGTCGTGATGGATTATTTCAGCAAATGGGTAGAAGCGTATGCCCTTCCAAACCAAGAGGCTTCTACTGTGGCGGACGCTCTGATCAAGGACTGGATTTGTCGATTTGGTGTACCTCTGGAATTACATTCGGACCAGGGGAGAAATTTCGAGTCGATTCTGTTTCAGAATGTGTGCCGTACACTCGACATCCGTAAGACAAGGACAACTGCACTGCATCCGCAGTCAGATGGAATGGTGGAGCGAATGAATAGGACCATCAACCGGTACTTATCCAAAGTAGTCTCTGACCACCAGAGGGATTGGGACCAGTTTCTCCACCTGTTCCTGCTAGCCTACCGGTCGTCAGTCCACGAAACAACTGGGCAAACACCTGCAAGCATCGTGATGGGCCGTGAACTGCGTCTACCCTGTGACCTGAAGTTCGGCTGTACACCAGGGGACGACGTGGCTGGAGAGGACTACGTCAGTACTCTACGCCAGAGAATGGACGACATCCACGAACGAGTCCGTTCAAATATCCAGGGCGCCAGCGACCGCATGAAGGAGACCTACGACATCAACGCCAAGGATGGCAGGTACCAGCCCGGCAACCAAGTCTGGTTATATAACCCACAACGTCGTCGTGGGTTATCTCCAAAACTTCAAAGCTCCTGGGAAGGTCCGTATGAGGTCGTCACCCGGATTAACGATGTAGTCTACCGAATCCAGAAGTTGCCAAGAGGAAAACCCAGGGTGGTCCACTTCAACCGTTTAGCCCCTTTCGCCGGAAGCAATGACGAACAAGCTGAAGCCAGAGTTCGACACGTCAGTCCACCAGACGGCGAGCTCTCCTTCGAGGAATTCATGTCGCTTCATTCCAACGGCCAGAAAGCTCGCTACGGTGTAACGCGAGAAGAACCACGTGACCTGTTCCAGACTCCTGCTGACTTCTGTCTTGCTCACTGTGTGGCAGCGGACCTCCGAATGTCCCGAGGGATTGCACTCACCTTCAAGAAGGCGTTTGGACAGTTGGAGGAGTTACGCAGACAAAGACCAGAGGTTGGACGAGTCCTTCAAATCACGGCGGCCGAGCAGGAGAAAGAGAGGTCCGTTTTCTATTTGGTGACCAAGCAGCTATCGCACCATAAACCAACTTATCAAACTGTCTGGGACACACTAGTCGAGCTGAGGGATGTGCTCTTGTCCCAGAGCATAAGCAGTTTGGCGATACCGAAGATAGCCAGCGGACTAGATGGCCTGGATTGGAGGGTGATCAGGAGTATGCTAGAAGTCCTCTTCCGGTTTACTGGAATTGAGATTCTGGTATGCTGTTATAACCCCAGGAGATCGCTCAACGAGAAGACTGTGGACTGCTTCTTCTACCAGACCTCCCGATGCAAGAATGGGTCATTCTGCAGGTATCGTCACAGGCCAGGGGATGACACAATTCGAGACGAAATGTCTTTAAGGAGGGGGCAGTGTTACGAACGCTGGGCCAGTCCGCCCCTGCCTGCTTCGATGAGCCAGCCGACTGAACGTCGATGACGTACGCGGGCAGCGCCCGCGTCGAAAGATCACGGCTTTTGCCCGATGGTTCGGGAATCGCGCGGAAGCTTCTCGCCGAGACGCGATACTTCTATAGGTGGATATAACGCGGGGTTTCGACGCGGGACGGAACAGTTCTATTTAAATATCGGCGCGGCTTACAACGCTGAAGATAAATTGTATAGAAATAAATTAGTGTAAATAAATAGTGTTAGTTTAAATGTACGAGTTTAATTTATCACACCTCACGAACCCGAAATAAATAAAACGTTACAGTATATAACTTCGAAATTTCGAAATCTTTCTGGGACCATTCGACTACATTCGATGGGACCTATCTTACCTTACAGTAATGCTTTGAAATGTCTATTTGTAACCGTTCTGTTTATGTGATATAACACTCTGGACACAGTGGTAAATACGTAGGAGAATGTATTTAAATATTGAAGCTGACAAACTTATTCTAATCCATTTTCATGTTTCAGTGAGGAACATTAATGAAACGTGATGTGTCAGTGTCAGTTTTAAATAAAAATCAAACCATCCAGTATTAGTTAGACAATTTATTTGAACTTTTCGTATAATATGTACTAAGATGTACTTTGATAATAACAAATAAATTACTAAGTTTTCAATAAAAAATTAACAACTGTTATATTAATATTCACTAATGAGTTGCACAATCGTGATAGATTATGAACTCATTTACTCGGTGAGGGACAACTTGCGACAACCCCTCAGACAATCTCAACGACTGGCTGGGGGATGGGGTAAATGATCCAGTCTGGTGCCGATCATATTCCAGACACGTTCGATCGGTGAGAGATCGGGCAAACGTGCAGGCCACATGTGAAGCACATGTTCATGATCTTGTTTCAAAAGTATGACGTATCATATCACAAGGTTCTATGTACAACTTAGAACATTTGACAACAGCGCTATTCATTCTAACGACGGCTTGAAAGAAGCATACGATAACGTGAAGTGACGTGAAGATTTCCTGAGGATGCATGTACTCGGTTGTGTGAAGTTAGCACTCCCAAATTGGAATGTTGAGTCCATTTTAGGCTCATTATTTTTACCAAGTTATGACCAGTTTTGACCAGTAAACACTTTATTTTGACAACCTTTTATTTAAAAATGCGGAGCGAAATTAAGTTTTTGAGCATTTTTTGAGTCCCCCCCCACACAATTGGAATTTTAGCCGATTTTGGGCTCGTTATTGACCAAATTTTGACCAGTAACAGTTTATTTTGACCACCTTTTGTTTAAAAATGCGGAGCGAAACTAAGTTTTTGAGCAATTTTTCAGTCCGCACTTCCCAATTGGAATTTTGAGCCGATTTCGGGCTCATTATTTTGACCAAGTTTTGATCAGTTTTGACCAGTAAACAGTGGTAAACATGTGGTAAATAATAAATACATTGCGACATACCATCACGTGCATCTCCGACTTTCACAGCATCGTATGACAGTACAAAGTAGAGAATGGAAATTGTTCATGCGATTGTAATGAAAATCGGTGAACATGCCTCTTTTATGCTCAGAAACAAGTGTACAAGATGTCATTGAAATATGTAAAGAACATCGTTATCACCCTGACTTCTGCGATATCGCTGAATGTGAAAAATCAAAATAGGTCATTTTTCGTCTGATCAGAATAAAATTTTGTAGACACGCTCTTGTTATGCTAAGAAACAATTAGAGTTTCGTTAAAGTACGTTATTTACATTGCGAGACAGCACCCCTTGATACACTGACTTCGACGATTTTTTATTTTGCACTTTAAGCGAAGTTGTGAAAGTCGGAGATGCAAGGAGGTGGTGTCTCGCAATATACGAGGCGCGTTCATAAACTAAGGGCCGTTTGCTTATATATAAATATTGGCGCTTCGAAGCACAGTTTTACTACTGCAGCGCCATCTACTGACTCATTGCGAAGCTACAGCGTCATTTGTTTTGATTCTGAAGTCGTATTGTTGTCCGTGAATGCAAAGAACAATGGCCGCGAAAATCGTTGATCCCGCCAACTGTGAAGTGCGTTCTGTGATTCGTTTTTTATGTGCAAAAGTATCGTCGGCTGCTGAAATTCATCGGGAGTTATGCCTGGTTTACGGACCTACAGTTATGAGTGAAGGAAAGGTTAGACAATGGTGCCGTGATTTTAAAAATGGCCGAACAAATGTCCATGACGAAGAGCGGAGTGGCAGGCCCAGTATCCAGACCGATGAAATCGATTCACAAGTGGACCAAACACTGCGATCTGATCGTCGATTGACGATTAGTGGCCTGGCTAACAAATTTCCTCAACTTGGACGCACTACTGTTTACAATATTGTCACAGAAAACCTCGCATACCGCAAATTGTGTGCAAGGTGGGTACCAAAAATGCTCACCGACCACCACAAAGAGCAAAGAATGTCTAGTGGACGAAAGTTTTTGGCCCGTTATCAACAAGATGGAGATGATTTGTTTTCTCACATTGTTACTGGGGACGAGACGTGGGTATCCTACGCCAACCCAGAAACAAAACTGCAATCGATGCAGTGGCGACACTCATATTCACCAAAACCGAAAAAGTTTAAGCAAACTCAGTACACAAGTCGAACATTGATGGCTACAGTTTTTTGGGACAAAGACGGTGTTCTTTTGGTTGATTTCATGGAACGTGGGACAACAATTACAGCTGACGTGTACTGCGAAACGCTCAAAAAATTGAGACGTGCGATCCAAAACAAACGCCGCGGGAAACTGTCATCTGGCATAATCCTCCTCCACGATAACGCGCGTCCTCACACTGCTGCCAAAACCAATGAGAAAATTCAAACTTTTCGTTGGGAACTTTTTGACCACCCACCATGCAGTCCCGACCTTGCACCTAGCGACTACTTCCTCTTCTTGCATTTTAAACAGTGGCTCGGTGGACAACGTTTTGAAACCGAAGAGGGACTCAAAGACGCCGTTGTCAACTGGTTCAACTCTCAGGCGGCAAGCTTCTATGCAGAGGGGTTAAAGAAGCTGGTGCAGCGGTACGAAAAAATGCTTAGAAGTGAACGGCGATTATGTAGAGAAGTAAAGTAAGATTGTACCTAACTAAATACGACAATAAAATTTGTTTCTTATGAGTACATTTTTTTCTGTGACCAAACGGCCCTTACTTTATGAACGCGCCTCGTAGTTAACGTACTTTAAGAGAACCTTAATTGTTTCTTAGCAAAAATTAGTTTCGCTCCACATTTTTAAACAAAAGGTGGTCAAAATAAACTATTTACTGGTCAAAATTGGTCAAAACTTGATCAAAATAATAAGCCCGAAATCGGCTCAAAATTCCAATTGGGAGGTGCGGACTGAAAAAAAATTTTTAAACAAAAGGTGGTCAAAATAAACTGTTGACTGGTCAAAACTGGTCAAAGCTTGGTCAAAATAAGGAGCCCAAAATCGGCTCAAAATTCCAATTGACTGAAAAAAAATGCTCAAAAACTTAGTTTCGCTCCGCATTTAAACAAAGGGTGGTCAAAATACAATGTTTACTGGTTAAAACTGGTCATATCTTGGTCAAAATAATGAGTCTAAAATGGACTCAAAATTCCAATTTGTGTTCCAAAATTCCTCAAATTTCCAATCCATCAAAACCTCCTTACAACCTCTCAGCGACGCAAATTTTCAGGGGGACGGGTTGGATAGGCTACCAAAAATTAAAAACCTCATATATTTAACTCGAATAGACACAAATGGAGCTAATCTAAAAAGTATTACGCTAATTTTAACGAGCAGTTTAATTGGACAGTATAATCGCATCGTAAAAAGTAATTAGAAATTGTGCTTCTACCGAAATTTTCTACAATTCCAAGGTCTTCGAGATCTGAAAAACGGACCGAAAATCCACCCTATTCCCAACTCTTTAACCGTCTAACCCCCAAGCGCGCGCCCATGCTCCTGACTCGTCGGTGTACAAACATCTCGTTTGCAAATGCATACATAAAGACTGCATATAACTTACAGTGGCACTGATCCTTGTCTCGCGCGCGCGGCGTTGCCACGTGTACCCCGGTTTTCCCTCTTTCTCCCGACTTCCCCGTGCGATGGCGCTCTCGCTCCAGCGCTATTCTTGTTTTCGCCCTCCCACTCCTGGCGGCCGTCGGTCCTTGTCGGGGCCGTCCGCGTCGCAGTTTAACCTGCCGGCGGGGCACGGTACGCATTAGCAGAGGCGGTGTGGGAATTTTTTTGCGGGAAAGTAATTTCACGGGACGGGAGAGACGCGTGGGAGAGACGTCGGCGAGGGATGGATACTATTTTTATTTGACGGAGGAGGAGAAAAAAGACGTCGGCCTATATTAAGGGCCTCGCGGTGAACATTGTCGCCGTTCCTACACTGAAAAAAATGTTCACATTACTAGTCAGAGTTCGTATTACTGCTCATTCGTTCATTTAAAATTTATTGTCATAATTATTCGAGGCAAGAAATTCGCAATCCCCAACAGAACCGTAATAAGGGGGAGTAGGTAGCAGTGATGGTTGGTGGAATTAAAAATTTATATATTTTCGTAAGGAAACGTCGTTCTTATTAAACCGAATTGTAATATTATAATAGCAAATAAAAACACCTAATTTAAAGTTTCATAATATTTTCAACAAATGTCTGCCTTGCCAGAGAATCTTGGAAATGGCTTGCAAAAATCTGCGAAATATTGTTTTATGAACATGTACTTAAAGTACATAAACATGTGCTGTACATGAACAAGTACTTACATAAAATCTCGAGATATTTTATATATTATCGTATATATATATATTTTTTTGCCAAATATGTATCCAATTTTCCATTGCCTACTAGTGATACGTTGCGTAAGACATATTTACAGAAGACATATCAACGTGTCATGGAAAATATCAAAGAAGGCAAAAGTAATAAATTTCTGTGGTTGACAGTGGACGAAACAACAGATTTTGCGGTAAGAAGGTCGTTAATGATCTGACACAAATTTTAGGTGTTTCAGATATTTCCCCCCGATATTGAGAGCTAGTAAACGGGTGTTGCAAACAACTGCTAGAAGTATAGAAATAGTAATAACACGTGCATTGTCCTCTGTAGATGTAAAAAATAATAATGTACTGATGTTAGTACCGACAAACAACTGTTAGTGACACAAACAACTGTGCGAAATTCGTGAAAATAATGTGCGTGGTGTGTCGTCCTCTGTCCATGTGAAATATTTTGGGCCTTTAAATTAAGTAGATGAACAACGATCATTGTCCTTCTACAACCATATGTACAGGCCAAATCACCCACGTTTAACGAGAAGAAATACAGAAAGACTACTGGTTGTAGCAACGTACGCTCAAGCAATGCAGACAATCACTGTTTCTCAATAACACAAGCGATAGGTATGTATGTACATGTACCCCGAACATTCTTGTCGTCAACCGTCGATCTGAACGCACAAGATTCCGTATTCTATCGACATTTTCATCGGTTCTTGAAGACGAAGGCCTTCCGCTGCGTGGTTCATCTTCAATCGATTCTCTTCCTTCTGAGAATGCCTTAAAACATCGAAAAACCTGAGCTCTTGAAAAAACACTGTCTCCGTAGGCGTGTTGAAGTTTTGCAAAAGTATCCGTTGGGCTGTGTCCAAGTCGGAAGCAGAACCTTATGACACACCGTTGTTCGAAATTAATGTCACTCATTTTTAAAACGAACTAGAAAAAAACGGTTTACGAAAACAGTCACAAAGAACAAACTTTACAATCACTCAAACAAAAAATTACTCTAACAAGTTCAAACTTGTACTGAAGGTGCATTACATGTTAATCTACGGCCCTTCCAAGTCCCGTCTCCGCAGTGTTGCTAGATCGGGCGCTACGTTCCTAGCCTCATTACTTAATTTAGACACCTCGTAAATAAAACATAATAACGTAATCATAAGAGAGAAATATTTTTGTGAAACATCTAATTTACGCCGAAAGGGATAAACACGTTTGAAGCAAATTCTAGTCACGCTCGCATGTCAGAATAGTCCAGTTGCTTCCTTAGAGTATTTTTTAGATATTCGTGATAAATATAACAGCCACCTCGTACTTATTAAAAAATGCGGAAAAAGTTATGGTGAAGAACGCTGGCACCTAATTTTATGCGTGACAAAAATACAAACTTCCTCGTTTTTTTATAACGTGAAAATGCATAATTAATCGCGACGATTTCGACGTGAAAATGTGAAAACATGCATAGTTAGAAGACAGACAAATTTTATTATGTTCAATTTGTCCAAATGACAATATCCAGCACAGATTTATTATCGAAAAGGGCATACAGATTTATTTATGGATAAAAAAATGGGAAGGGATAGCTACTACTATTATTGCCAAGACTTTAGAAACTGTTTAAGCTTTAGTGACGCATTTATTTCACAAGGTTATCCTTGTATTTTTTCTTTAAATTACCGTATTAAAACGCGGCCACTCAAAAGAACCACGATTACTGTTCTTGTTATTAGTGCTCATAACAAAAACCAGCATTAGTCAGGTGACATGATTATTACAAAACGATTGTGTTTGAACCAATTTTCATACTGTCGTGAGCAATATTGTGAAAATAAGGGAAGACAACGACGATTTTCCTAATATGAATACTTCTTAAAGTTCTCAATTAGTTGATATTATTTTATTCCGGTCCATTTTAATATGTAAACAATAACGACAAAAAATGTACGACAGCAAATGCATTACCACAAATTACCATAGAAACTGCATGACAACAAATACTACGACAAATTTTTTGCAAAAAAAAATTAAACTCACAATACCGAACAAAAACGACGTCATCCACAACATGAGTTTCTGTAAATATAACATTATTCACAAAGACAATCTAAACAGTGATTACATAGAGGAATAAACATATAATATTACGAAAGTGAACCTGAAAAAAGAAGTAAGCTAAGCACAAAATGACGAAAAAAAGGTATCTTGAGGATTTTTGCCGGAAATCATATTGCAATATTATACACCGAGTATATAAGAGAACACGCTTTTATTAGCTTAACCTGTATTTTGTTGTTGTTACTGTAACACTTTTTACTTGTTAATTTACTTTAATTAAAATTAATTAAACACGTTAGTTACACCACTATATCGCGGTCTAAATATCACCCGGTATATCACTTTGATCTTCACTGGACTACGTTCCAATTCAAAACTAACTCTTTGGGATCGCTGTCGTGCTTATATACACCAGAATTCTCTAGAACAATCTTCTAACTTATTTTGAATTGTCGAGAATCTCTGTACTGCTTTCGCTCCTTTTATTTCCTAGTATTTTCTCGGACGTTATCTTGTTGGCCTCAATTACATTGATTGTAATAATCTTGTATAGGCAACCAACAATACACCGACGCCTTGCAGGCAGAATATGTCACATTACATTACTCGATGACAGTACAATATGATTATAACTTGGAGTTGATCTGATGACCAACTCCGAAGGTAGATAAAAAAAAGTCCTCGAAATTGATTAGTTGATATTTCCTGTTTGGGCTGATTTTTTTCTTCTGAAGGAGCACATTTACATAAGATGTGTACCATGAGCTGATAATGGAAAAAGTATAGATGATAATAGCAAATGAAAAAAGACGGTTAAATTCAGTAGTCGAAAAAAATAACTTTTTCAAGGACACGCTTTTTAAAAAATATACTTTATACGCTTTAGAAACTTTTATATGCGCTAAAAATGATAAAACTATTTTTTCTATTGCTGGCACTGCAACAGAAAAATGTTTTAGAAGTAAGGGTTCCATATTTGAAACAAAACGAATAGTTAAGACCTATTTTTACAACATAGATCCAATAAAGGATTGATTTGAATTGAATTCATAGTTCTTGCTGTGTGTCTGTTTTCAAAATTAGTACACTGAACTCTTCTTCTGAAGTTCTTGGTTTCATTTTCATTCAAAATAAATATACAGTGAGGAGCTAAAGTTTGAAATAAAATTTAAAATTCGGGTTTTATTGATATTTGAACGAAATGCTTCGACACATTAATTTTTATTTTCAATTTGAGTTTTTCAAGAAATAGTAAAAGTATACAAGGCGTTCGAGTTTCATGTATCGCTGTCAATGTTAGTTTTTTTTAAATAGAACACCCTGTACCATTTTATATTTTTGAGCAGACCTTTGAGAGACAATTTCAAGAATATATATTTGTTACCTATTACTTTCGTGGCTATTGAGATAACAGCTGTTGAATTGGGAAATGTATCTAACTAGTATCAATAATAGTTTTCAAAATAGAAAAATAACTAAATAAATAAATAAAAATACACCTAAATTAAATGTTCGATATGCTCTCCAAACTTCATTCGAATTTCATTCCTAATTCTCGTTTTTAAATTTTCAATGTTAGGTGGTTGTGTGATACAGACTTTGCCTTTTAAATACCCCCTAAAAAAATAATCACACGGATTGAAATCCGGAAGACGAGCCGGCCATTCTATGGGCCGTAATGGGAAATAATTAATCTACGTTCTAGAACAGTTACTACTAGCTTTTAACTCAATTTTAAGATACTAATTAGAATGTAATATTAAACAGACTTTTACGGCAGACAATTGACTATCGGACTTCAGGTGACAAATGTTATATTTTGAAATTGTCTCTCAAAGGCCTGCTGAAAAATATAAAACGATACAGGGTCTTCCATTTAAAAAAATGAAAATTGACAGCGGTACATGAAACTCGAACGCCCATATAATTTCAATATTTCTTGAGAAACTCTAAACTGAAAATAAATTGATGTGTCGAAGCATTTCGTTCAAATATCAACAAAACCTGAGTTTTTAATTTTATTCCAAACTTTAGCCCCTCACTGTAATCAACGATCACAAGGTAAGACAATGACTGTGCCAATCTTTAGTCAAATAAAACCAAATAGTCAAATAATTTAGTCAATAATTTTCCGATGTCTTCATTAGATGAGTTTTTAATGTAATATTTTTTTTGTTGTCTTTCTAAAGGTTATGCTATAAAAAATCATATACGAAGACCAACGTATCCTTGAGAACTTTAAATAAAGAAGACGCTTTTATCGTATTCAACCCCACGAGGGGATATCTGGCCATATCGACAACAAAAGTCTGTAAGCGGTGACATATTTAACGTTTTACCCACATTTTTGTTTACATTAAACTTACTTAATTTTGGCCTCTGTTTAAATAAAAAATCGGTACTCGTACTAGAGCCAATGTGGATCCGGGGACATCTGGAAACCATTAATCCATCTTGGGCAGTCATGTTTAAATTACATAACCTTTCCCATATCATAGTAAACCAGATTTGTCGTAAATCTGAGTGAGCCTGGAGATTGACGGGTGTTTAGATAAACTTTAAATCGACCTTGAATGAGATGCAATCAACGATAGGAAGTCAGTGGGTTACCAGCAAATTTAAACATCATAATAAATATAATTTGCACAAGCTTATTATATCTTGTGTAAAACGGAATCCACCTGACAAAAAAGTATACATTTGGGGAATGGTTGAATCATTGGACTCATTCTGCCAAATGTTTAAATTTGGGAATATAAATACTGACTTTTTGAATTTTTGAAATACTGACTTTTTGAAGCATTTGGTGTTATCAAATTATCTAGCAGTAGCTATCTTATCATCATCTCTTATTGAGTATGAGCTTTTTTTGTTGGTTGAAGGTCTTAACTCAATGTTACATAATATTACGTATAGTCCACTACATAGAAGTAAGAAATATAAAAGATTCTAAAGGATTAAAATTTTAACTACTGGGGCAAAGTGGACCAATATAATTCTTATTTTATGAACTATACAAGTAAATAATCAAAATAACTGTGACTGTTTACAAAATATTACTTCCAAATTAGTTGTCACAATGTTGTCCCAGAATTGTAAAGAATACCTACTTCCTAAAAACAGTGTGTAGTGGAAATGGAAAATTTGGTTTAAACAAACATATTGTCTGACTTTTCTCTGCATTTTTTTGAAAAGCCATTTGATTGTAACAATATTAATTCATCACCATTTTGTCGCCAGTATTAGTACATCAATAGTTTTGTAACATCTATGTCTGGGCTATTTAGGCTATTAATTTAAAGCTTTTTGACTTTTACGTTATAACTAAAGCCGGCTAAACAGCGCGGCGGCCCACAAAGTTTTCACACATCTCAACGTAAATAACAGGGCAAGTTTAACCCATCTCTTTCTCAATTGCAACAGTGTATTGTTTTCATGAATTTTGTTTTTGCACATACAAGTAGTGCAAGTAGTAGTATGACGCGTACGATTATGGCCCGCCTCCCGGATCTGCCGGCTTTAGTTATAACACATTATTTTAATTTCACGCACACATATCAACTAGCAGTTGGTTTATTTTTGACAACATCCAGTTACTATTCTTCTGATAATAACCTATATTGATAAACAAACGATCAAGTGATTTTCTTAAGTTGCTGAAAAAATACGAGTATATCAACCAGCATCTTGACCAAACATTTAGCCATCAAATAATATAAGGCATATCTATTATTATTAATTATAAGGCATATCTAATCAGAAGTACGCAAATGTGACACTTAATTTGGGACAGAGGGATTATTACAAACATATACAAAAACACCGTCCACAATAGACACTAACCTAATAGATACCTAAATAGATATTGAGAAATATATCTTGTTAATAAAAAGTATGGAACCACCTAGGAATTTTTACAGTGTTTTTTTTTTATACAATTGGCCATCCATATATAAAAGAATCCAAAGATACATTATATTTTTATATTTTTTAATTCGCTGCAAAATTGTAGATCCAAAAGACCACCACGTTGATTTCCTTGTAAAGAGTTGACGTGCTAGATATCAATTTTCATTAATATCTGAGTAGGCAATGAATAAACTGTCAAGCATTAAAATTAGGTAAATGTCAGAAGGATCGCCACCCTAGTTTGCTTGTTACGCTGTGTGTTAGATATTTTAGTACATAGTTTTAAATGCATCCCAAATAAATCAGTTAAACAAAACCAAATAAAGTTTATCATAGGAGAGTATAGAACGGGATATTTTTTACCAGACATGGAAAATGGATTTCATGATGTCAGAAATTGTCTTCACTTGTTACTTCCATACTTTACACTAACTTGTTACAAAACTTTGCTGAAAAAATGATATATGTATTAAGACGTTTTTAAAGCACAGGTCTGAAGGGTACGGACATAAGGTAATGCATGTTATGTGAAGAGGAATGAATATTTTCTGGATGTAACATTAACAACTATTGGTATATTTTGACTGAGGGATCTTCAAACAACAAAAAACAAAGAGCGATTGCCGTACGCAGTAATTCACACTTTTTCTTTGTTATGTAAATTACCCATAAACCACTCTGAAAATTGCATTCACTGCGGCTGGTCGCTTGGTAACAATTCTTGGACTGAGCTTAGACGATAGACGTGCATATGCAGGTCACATTTCAGGATAGCATGGCAAGTTCCGCAGGATACATTTATAGTATAATAGGGATTTGTGAGCATTCATTAACAATTTGCCTTTAACTGGGCGAATTTTCGGTCTCCCACTGCCTTCTACCAACTTCTACCATAACTTTCGATCATGAAAGCTATTTGTTCTACCGTGATTAGATAATATTTAATTTTCTTAATAACTAATACTAATAACTTTCTTAATTTTGATTTTCTTAAAATTCTACTTTACGAGGTGTTGAAATTATGTAAAGAGACTGGCAAAGTAGCGCCCGATCTAACAACACTGCGGAGACGAGACTTGGAAGGGCGGTAGGTTAACATGTAATGCACCTTCAGTACGTTTGACGTTGTTAGAGTCATGTGTTTGTTCTTTGTGACTGTTTTTGTAAACCAGTTTTTTATAACGCGTTTTAAAAATGAGTGACATAATTTTGCTATCAGGTTTTGTTTCAAACTTGGACACAGCGCAACGAATACTTTTCAAAAATTTCAACACGTCTAAGGAGACAGAGTGTTTTTTCAAGAGCCCAGGTTTTTCAGTGGTTTAAGGCATTCTCAGAAGGAAGAGAATCGATTGAAAATGACTCTTAAATATGATGGCTTTTTTGATAGCCAGGGAATTGTTCACAAAGAATTTGTGTCTTCAGGCCAAATAGTAAATCAATACTTTTACAGCAAGGTTCTTGAAAAACTTTGAAAAAGTGTCATGCGTATGAGACCAGAACATCGAGAATAACTGGATGTTGCATCACGACAATGCGCCTTGTCACACAGCCATTTTAGTAAACGAGTTTTTAGCCAGTAGAAACATTCCTGTGGCTCCTCAGCCTCCTTATTCGCCTGACTTGAGTCCTTGTGATTTTCTTCTCTTCCCGAGATTGAAAAATCACCTCAAGGGGCGTCATATTGGGACCATAGAAAACATTCAAATGACTGTAATCGACCAGCTGAAGGTTATTGCAATATATGAGTTCCAGCACTGCTATCAGGAATGGAAGAACCGTCTCCGGCGCTGTGTGGCTTCCCAAGGAAGTTATTTTGAAGGAGGCAATACTGAATTTTAATTCTATTCTAATAAAAAACATTAAAAAAGCCAATAAAAGTATCATTACTTAATATACACACGTCATATAATCTCACTTTTTTTATATTACAATAAATCTCCTTAGTACACCCCTGTCAATTACGTCATGTTGTCTAAAATTAAAATAATGCGAGTCTATAATGATTACACTAATGTGAAATTCGTTATGTATCTAGATATACCAATACCTGTATAATGATTCTTCTAAAAATAGCGTAAAAGGTTATGGCACCTACGTGTAATTACATACAGTAAGCAACGAAAGTCATCACACTCACTTTTTGAAGTTTGCTTGAATTCTGATAATTTTTCTATTACAGCATTGATTTTTTTTGCTTCTGGCATGATTATAGCTTGTGATATTCTGCGTCTAATAAGCCGAACATGAAGGCGGTATGTCGATTGTGTGAAAAGATATCGCTAAGAAAGTAAAATTTCAATGTTATCAAAGAAACGTAAATAGCTTCGAAAATAGTAAATCCCTTTCGAAGTTGTTGGACTCGTATTAAAGGGGAAATCTTCAGCGTATCTATTTGCCTAACATTTTGAAAAAAAAATTCCTGGACATGAACCAAATCTAAAGTTGAACCAAAAATATCAAGAAAATTCAAAAAAAAAACCCTGTCCGCCACACATTACTCCAACAAAAATTTGGGATTAATATCTCTCTAGATCTCTGCGTTTTATTAAAATTTCAGGAACAGCGATTTTTACGAAAACGATACTAAGGATAGTAGAATTTTGAATTTTCGTGATATTTTTGGTTCAACTTTAGATTTTGTTCATGTCTAGGAAATTTTTTTTCAAAATGACTCAGTCAGATAGATACACTGAAGATTTCCCTTTAATACGAGTCCAACAACTTCGAAAGGGATTTACTATTTTCGAAGTTATTTACGTTTCTTTGAAAACATTGAAATTTTACTTTTTTTAGCGATATCTTTTCACACAATCGACATACCGCCTTCAACTTCGGCTTATTAGACGCAGAATATCACATGTCGGAATATAATCATGTCGGAAGCAAAAAAAAAAATCAATGCTGTAATACAAAAATTATCAGAACTTAAGCAAACTTCAAAAAGTGGGTGTATGATGACTTTCGTTGCTTACTGTATATCAATATCTCCTGCGGATTTATTATTACCAAGGCATTTGTACGTTTTCAGGCCCAACTCGGTTCCGCATTTCCCCGGCCCACGTAAAAATCGAGTCCATAAAATTTATTAGGGGGAATTTATGCGGTTCGATCCACGCGAAGGGGGTGACACACGCTCTTCACGGCATACGCGATTGTCCTGAACTCCTGATCCTGCGATATTATCCGGCGACCGAAGCCGAGCGCTGCCGAGGACCGTATTGATTCACGCGGAGTTAACAAATGAAGAAGTGTTAGGTCGCGGCGAGGGAGGGGAAGGACAGGGGCATCCGAATCCGTAACAATGATGCAGCGAGTCGAAGGCGGCGTTGCCGCGTCGACGGTTATTTCTTCGGATCCCGGGAAATCTGACGGAATATAGAGAAGCCTGATAGATAAAAGCCAAGTGCTTAATCTGCATCAACATCGCGGAAAATAAAGTTCGCTGTATATTTTACAGTGAGAGATGGTTAAAGGTGCAGGCTTGTCGACATAATCCTGTCATCAGAGTACGAAAATAGGTCAAATAACGAAAATCATTAACATTTTCTAGAGAGATAAATATGTATACCGGGTGATTTTTCCACTCCCAACTTCCGAATCTTTAATGACATCATGTTTATTTTTATTTAATTTAAAATGCCATTCTGAGCACGACGATACCCCATTTGTCATTTTTTGACAAATAGTATTTTAAGGAATTTAATATAAGCGTTATGCACGCTACCTGTTGGTCGCTCAACAAACTAATTATTGTGCCATTGTTATTGAAACGTCCGTTGGTTTCTATTTGTGTGTTCTACCGTTAAAAATTAAAATTTTTCGCGGTAAACAACATTCCTACATTCTTGTTCGTTCTACATTAAAAAGGAACACCCATTCATCACGTCATGTATTTCCTGAAGAAAAAAAAACAGCCAAATGGAAAAAAACAAGTTTGCATAAGCGGTGCATAAATTTGGTGAAAAAGAAGGCATAAATAAACGCAAGACTTAGATCTTAAAAATTAAAACTGAAGATAACAAAGCCAGTTAGGAAATATACGAGAGTATGTTCTCTGTTTTCTTCATTTTGCTGAGGGTGACTATTTCTATCAAGTTTTAGCGTTTTAAGGTTAATGTAAAGATATTATAATTATTGTCTGTTTCAGACAAGGATTAAAAAAAGCGGAAGATATTGAAAAAACTGCAGTACCTTGAAAGAAATTACTTTTGCAAAAGAACATGATTGAAGAAATGATCATCCAGAACTCTCGAATGAAGAAAAAATTTGGCATGAAAGATTGAAGATACTCAGTTTGATGTCTGACAATCTACTTAAAAAATATGATTAATATGTATGTTAAACAATTTCGTAAAGAAAAACACAGATATACCTAAAACGAAATGATTTTACTTTTAAAATAAACCTATCCAACCTAAAAACGTATCTTATTTATTCTTATATTATTTCTATAAAAATCCAAAATCAAAATAAAACCAATAAAATTATGCCAACGACTCATAAACGATAAACCTTCATATTCATATATTATCAAAAATTGTGTCTTAAAGTAAATAATAATAAAATGCTACACAAAAATCATAAAATAAAGCAACAAATTGAACATAAGCACGTTAAACACGACAGAGAAGTAATGGCACAGTAATTAGTTATAAAATTGTCCGTAGTGGTGCTGGCTTCTTCTGATACCTACAAGTATTATATGTCAGTTTGAGTCTAGTAGATGAAAAAAATTAATTCATCGGGTTTTTCTTGACAGTCTATATTTTTTAAGCATTTAAATATTGCAAATATATGTTTTTAAATAGGAGCACTATGACTATGTTATGTAGATATGTTCTTTTTGTCACCATCACTTTAACGGTACACACTCTAATAATACTTACTCAAGAATTCTGAAGAAAATGCACTCAAACATCAAATACCTGGAAATATTATACACGGTGTTCTTTGAAGGTGTACACCGTTGGGATCCTTTAAACTGAAAGAGATACCTACCTACAGCGTTGCATATATTACTGAGTTGTACATTTGTATGCCATTGAAAAAAATATGAAAACAAAGTGGCGACATATCGCGTCGTTCCTGAAATATCCTGAAAATACTGAAAACTTATATTTTCTTATTTCTTCAATATCTCTTTTATTACTGAGGTAAATGTAATGAAATTTGGTACGATAACGTAAACCGATATGCTGAATATATCTTGGACTTTTCAGAAATATTCTAGGCCTACTAGATCTTAATTTTTTTCAGAGGCAAATTTCAAGTTTATTATGAATAGAAAACAAAATTATGATTTCAACGATGTATCACACTAGGGTCCAAATTAAAATCCAACATGGCGCCCATTAGAAAATCGAAGCTTGTCTATAAAAACATGAAAATCTAGGTCTAGAAAATTTCTGAAACTTACACTAGATTTAGCATATTATCGGTTTATGTAGTCGTACCTCTCATAACAGTTACCTAAGTAATAAAAAAAAATTGAAGAAGTACAAAAACACAAGTTATCATTTTTATTTCAGAATATTTTAGGAATGATGTATCGTCACTTTTCTTATATTTTTCAATAACATATAGATAGACAACTTTTTTGTAATTGAAGAAACTCTATGACTTCATAGTCACTTTTGACACCAGAAACATGCCTGACTACATAACCAAACTGATTGTTTTATTTCCATAATGTTTTCCATGACATGAATTAACAAATGCTGGAATAAAACTGGAGGCAATTTTAATCATGTATTAAAATTGACTGAGGTATTTACGCTTTTCGAGAGACAGAAATGGTTTTGTTTTAAAAGCTACCCAAGCTACCTAAGGTCATTGCTTGATTTGAATAGTCAAACCTATTTTTTATTAACATTTCCATGTATTTGATGTTTTTTTTCTCAATTCTCAAGCATATGGGTGTAAGGAATGGTGATATTAAAGTGTCGCCAACAAAAAAGCACTGTTTGCATAATTTTATGAGCCATAGTGTTCCTATTTGAAAAAATTGGAAAACATGAAAAATTTCTCTTTACCATATTTAAACGCTTAAAGAATGAGGACTGTCAACAAACACAGAAATAAGAAGAAATTATGTTTTCTTTGTTAACATGACTTGAAGAGATTTGACTGAAACGTTTTAATAAACTCTAAATCAAAAAATAAATGGCAGTATGCGGCAAAAAGGGAAAAATGGGCTTGTGGTATTTTAAATCATAAAACAGGCCCACAAAAAAAAATGTTTTGCTTATGGATGAACATAGTTTTCCCCTGTATTTTTTGACGCTGAATCCAAATCCGGTGTCCGTTCAACCACACCACGTAGGATCAAGGTCATTTCAAGGTCAAATCGCGAAATAAAGGCTTAAAAGAGAATAAACCCATATATCTTTATGTTTCTGGGGTCGCTGAATCCAAATCCGGTGTCCGTTTAACTGTAGTACGTTAGGATCAAGATCATTTCAATGTCAAATCGCGAAATAAACGCTTAAAAGAGAAGAAGTCATGGATATATAAAGAAACCCGCATGTTAGGGATCAAGTTCCGATCGCAGGCTAGTCCGCCGTCCTAGGGGTGATAACCCTCATACCTCCCTAGGTCTAGGTATGAGGGTTTTCCGACTTTGACGAGGACAAAGTCAACTGGTCGTCGGACACACTACGGCATCATTCTCACACCCTAACACTCCCCTGCAGGGCAGAGCGCCTTCGCTGGCTTCATTACTCCAGAGAATCGGAAAATGGATCATTCTACACATCCTCAATTGAGGCAGTGGTCACCATCTCCAGCATCCTCTGGGGCAGCAGGCATTCTATATGCACGCACATGCACACAGTCACGCACACATGCATTTATATACGCACGCAAGTACACACTCACGCATACACGCTTTTATCACACGCGGCATTAGCGCACAAACGCAAAAGGTGTGTCTGGTTGAAGGAGTCTAAACACGTTTATTCAATGATTCACTCACTGATTTTCAGTAAGATGATTACTATATAGTTAGACGATATTCAGTAAGGTGGCTACGAGAATTGGTATCAACTCATCTAATGTACATGGATACACGGACTTACATATCTTTTACCTTAACCAATACTAGCAATACATTCACGAAACCGAAAATCCTTAACCACATTTCCCTAATACAGCCTAAGGTACCTACATGATGAAAATGAGAGAGAGAAAATGGTATTCTATCATGGGTTTCAGATTTGGATTCAACAACTTCAAAAACATAAATATAGAAACTTTTGCCTCATTAATGCGTGTTTTAGTGATTTGACCTTGGAATGCTCTTAGAAGTCACGTGATATGGTAAGAATAACAGCAGATTCTATTCCAGCGACCCCAGAAACAGAAAGATATATGGGTTTATTCTCTTTTAAGCTGTTATTTCGCGATTTGACCTTCAAATAACCTTGATCCTGACGTGCTACGGTTAAACGAACACCGGATTTATCTTCATCGTCAAAAATACAGGGAAAAACTTTGTTCTTATCAATAGTAAAAAAAAAAAGTTTTTTTGTGGGCCTTTGTAATCAATGATAATAAACACGACGTGTCATTAAAGATTAGGAAGTTAGGGCCGGAAACAGTTAAACCGGAAGTGACAAAAAACGATGACTGTGTCAATAAAAGCAGAATTATATACTCGTATATTGTGCAATTCTACAGTTCCATTATTTTAAGTGAAAACAAAAAAGTTATGGGGTGAGCCACTTTTGAGAATCACTCGGTATATATCAACAGACGTAAACATTAGAACAAATGTCAAATATGTATTCAATATAATTTTCAATGCTGGCAGAATCTAAAATCATCTATTTGATATCTCACATGCTTTTCGAAATAGTAGACTTAGTAAGTTTGTCCTAAAATTGTACTACAATCTCAAATTGTTTATAATATGAAATTCTACAATTTAACGTGTAAAACGTTTACAAAGAAACTTTAAAGATACATTGAGCATTTTAGTTCTAGATACTTTCAAAATGGTTACGTTGGCAACATCGGACGCGAAGAGAGTCAAGGAGTGAACTGGCGATACCGTGAGGGAGAAGAGGACAATCCGAAGAGCTTCAGGGGAGAATCGAAGTGGGGGCGGAGTTGGAGGAGGGAGTAGGAATGTTGAGGATATTAATTCATAATTAATTAATGTAACACCTCGCAATCAGTTTATGATGGGATTTTAATAATGCGGGTGAAGGAGATATAATAAATTCGAAGTATTGTTTTAAAGTACAGTTTAAGTAGCAATAATTTCTTTATTTTCCCAGAAATAAACGTGGACTCAATTATATAACGAAATATACAGGGATGTAAATTAGGAAGTACTGATTTTTTTCTAGTATTTTCAAGGTGGGCAAAATATATTTAGAAAACAGTTATTTGACCGCATCTGTCACTTGTCATTTATAATTTGTGTTTGAAAACTACCATGACGTTTTAACAGTAATCTTGCTATTCTGAAAATAATCGAGTGTAATATTATTATTTAAGTGAAAATAAACGTATCCAGTGCGTATATAAAGTTTTAAGGAAATAACATGTAACACATAACATATAAAATAAAACAATAACATATCAAATAACCAACATGTGCCTTTGTTTTTAATACTATTATAAAAAATTGTACTCCTGGTATCATAAAGAATTATTACAATAAAATAAGTATGTAAATTAAGTAGATCAAATTTATTATTTTCATTTAAAAAGGATTATATTTTACATTTTTGTTTGATTTTTTTAGGTAGGCGAAAAAATGTACGTCAGATGGGCATAAAGGCATTAGCAGTCCTCGACTTAATTTGTTGCTCTCGCTATGCTCAGCCAGTAAACATAGCTTTAATAAACATTAGGCATAGCTAATGCCCAATTTCTGCCCTTGTGGCGTAGTACACTGTTTATTATATTTTTATACTAAACTGATATGATTTAAATGATATAGACACTTATATTATCTTTAGAGTTGCCCCTTTCAGTATTTTTTGTGTTCAAAGACCACAAAAAGTTTTTCAGACCCGGTCTATTTCATGTTTTTGGGGTCTCTGAACACGAATTAGACCTCAGTTTTCCTCGTTTACCGCTAGTTTTTTTATCTAACCTCAAAAAACACATTTTACACGGTAGCTTGATTACACAGGCACACAAACCCAGAGAAGACCATTCTCCTTCTACGTTTTCCAAAGCGCTGAATCAAATTCTAAGGTCAGGATGTATTTACGATCATCAATTCTTCCCATAATAACAAAAATCCTTATGAAAAACGCTAAATCAGAAATCATGTCATATACTTGACAAGCTTGTGACTGTAATTACGGGGATGATCTAGCAACAACCCTAAACCTCAGAAACCTTCAACCCTATGACATACACACTCAAAACCCCATAACCTCAAAAACTTTAACCTAAAAAAACCTTATATATGTGTTCTGCAATTGCTAGAGCGCAGCAAATGGTGAAGAAGCATGAATATTATCCAATCATGACTCTCGACCTCATAGCCGTGGAATTCCAAAGATTCGTAATATCATAACCTCAGGACCCTTAACCTTAAAAATCCTATAAGTAGGTCCTGCGAAATCTGGGACAATGTGATGAAAATGTGTGAATATGATCCAATTTTCAAAACCATAGACCCAAAATCCCATTGCTCTGAAATTCCATTACCTCAATCTCAATCTTTATGACTGATAAATATGAAACCTTAAACTGTAGGCAGACTCTTATTCATGAAGAACTTGTAGAAATACATGTTTTGTTAAAAGCAACTTAAACAAATCACTATTACACATTTATTTCAATGCAAGCCTAAGCATTACATTTTATTGAAAAACTATCGGTGCAAAAGTAATGTTTTCAAACAGCTACTTCCAAAGGCTTAAACTTGTTTCAAACATAATTTTATTATTCGAAATAAAAACCATTACAATGAACACATTTTGCAAACTTGGAATAAAAGCTTATTTATTCCGGTAGCATGAAATTGCGTAGGTCTGGATGCGATAAAGTTAAAGGCACTTTTTGCATTGTCTTAATTATTGAAGCATTTCTCGCAGAGGAAGTTGTCGAGATGCCTATAAAGCTGGTAATCGGTAGGCAAAAGGTCCGGTGAGTATAACAGGTGGTCGAGAGTATCATAGCCTAACTCATGCAGCTTTTGTTGCGTGATGACTGAAACGTGTGGGCGAGCGTGGAGAATTGGACCGTGGATATTGAGTTTTCCGTTGACCAATGCCAGACATAGACGTTGCAATTTTTAGTGCATTTCGTCGACTTGTTGATAATACTTCTCCGCTGTAATGTTTCACCCGGATTTAAAAAGCTATGGTCGATCAAACCAGCTAAAGACCACCAAACAGACACCATAACCTTCTTTTGGTGCAATTTGGTTTAGGGCAGTGTTGTGGAGCTTGATCCAGTCGAGAAAAGGGTCGTTATTATTGCTTTGAAGAAAGCTCCAACGACGATTTTTTTTTTCGTTCTAGTCATGTGGCACCCGCTTGTCAAGCTTCTTTACCTTCCCAATTTGCTTCAGATGGCGAACAGTGGTCGAATGGTCGACGCTGAGTTTTGCGGCAACTTCTCATGTGATTTTTAGTTGGTCAGCTTCGATTAACGCCTTCAGTTGGTCGTTGTCAACTTCTGACGGTTGTCCGCGACTCTCTTCATCTTCAAGACTAGTATCACCAGTATGAAATTTTTCAAACTATCTACGTGAGCTTTATTGATAGTCCGAGTTTCTTCTGCAGCATTATGTCCAAGTACGTGAAGTAAAATAATCCGAATTTCCTGTTTTTACACTATCTTTATATATGGTTTAAAATCACATAAAATTAATGATAGAAAACAAGTGATAGAACTAAACGATAGACGAATATACACAAATAAAGACAATATGAAAACGGTAATTTTTTGCACCAACCTGATAATATTTTGTATTTAAAATATTATTAGAAATCATAGTCACCTACTACTATATTTCCGCAACTATATCATTTGAAGAACATTTTGATACAAATATTTGCATTCTTCGACTAATTTATATCGCCAGCTTTGAATGGGCTCTGCGAGGGAAACCATTTCTAAATAAACACGGCTAAACGGATAATCCCCGCAGCACAAATGCTCATCGTCGATGAAAGAGAGGAATCGACGTCATCCCCTCCATTTCCTCGTGACGAGAAGTGTCACCCTTGCGCTAACCCCACGCTGTTGCAAATCAAACTAATCAGTGAAGCCGTGAAATGCGCGGCATTTTCGACAGGGTGGTATTGAGGAGAAGCTTTTAGTACGACCTTTATTTAGCGGCTTCGTACTCTCTGAACCTTGAGATAAAATGTATACAGTAAGCACAGAAATTAAGGGACATAAAAAAATCCCAAATTTTTAGGTGGTATTGAAAAAGCTGAAATTTGGGGAAAAAATGGTCATAGGGAAAACATAAAAAAAGGAAATTGAAGCTCCAAGTTTCTAATTTTTCGATCTTGAGTTTATTTTTTTTTAGCATCAGCAGTTTTTGAGTAATCATAAGAAAACCATCGAAAAAAAACAATTTCGAAACTTTTATTTGTCTTATAAAAGGCCCACGGATCTCAATAATATTTATTCGATATGTTTATCATAAAGGTCTTTTAGATAATGTAATTCTCTTTAATTTGACCTGTTATTGAGCCCTGTACAATGAATTATCGCCGGTTCAAAGCAAAACTGTCATTGTTGACTTCAATTACTCGGGAAATAATAAACGTACAGAAGATTCAAGTAGGGTTTTGAAAACTGTAAAGAGTCCTTCACAAGTAATAGTGATTGTTTTTTTCAAAAAAAAAAATTTAAACGAAATTGTTGATTGAAAAGGGTACAAAATTGCATAATTAGGGATATTTGCATAACTTGGCATAACTTTGCAATTAACGGATAAACTAAGGATATTGATTGCAACTTTTCAACCTTTAAGTACCCCAAAGAAACCCTGATAGTTTCAAAGCGCTGCGGTTTTCTTTCATAGTGTTCGATTTTTTTTTTTAATGAAAGCTTGTGTAAACGATTTGGAAGAACTCTGAAGAACGTGAAAATTAAAGATTTGTGGAGTGAAATGAAAAACAGTGATCCATTTATCGTTATCCACATGTTAATATAATTAATTTTTAAATTGACGTTTAAAACTAAGGCCGTTGTAAGGCAGTTGTACAAAAATCAAACGATTTTTTTGACTATTGTGAAGCATATATTATATTAAAAAAAATTTTTTTTTTTATTTTTTTACAAGGATTAACGTTATTTGATAATGCAAATATTGATTATTGCTAAAAAAAACTATTCAACTTAAAACACGTGGAAAAAACTTCAAAGAACAAAAAATGAAAAATCGATCCTTACATTAACTTTTAGCACAAACGACAATTTAATTCTGAGCACTATGAAAGAAAAACTGCAGCGCTTTGAAACTATCAGGGTTTCTTTGGGGTATATAAAGGTTGAAAAATTGCAGTCAATATCCTTAGTCTATCCATTATTTGCAAAGTTAAAAGACAAGCAAAAATTTCGAATTTTGTTTTTTTCGATGGTTTTATTATGATTACTCAAAAAACTGCCGATGCTAAAACATATTAAACTCAAGATCCAAAAACTAGAAACTTAAGAGCTTCAATTTCCTTCTTTTTTTTTTTCATTTCCTTTTTTTGTCCAAGTGATATATCTTGAGATACTGTAACGTTACACAAATCAGAGCGAACTGGCCCTACTCTAGCCCTTGACTTCCGCGATACGGTTTTCATTGAAAAAGGGAGGGTACAAAATCGAAAACAAATGCGAATCTCCCCGCCACATAATCAAAACGACGTACTTGGATAAGACAATTACAGCTGTCTTATTCTATAATTCAGTTGTATTACTTCGTTCCCTTTTTCTTGGCTGACTATTAATTTCATAACTCACACTGTATTTTCCAACCAAAGAGCCATGGGTGACTCATTTATCCCGGTCACAAGTACCCGTAATAGATTAAAAAATATTTCTTATTTGGAAAATGGGCCTTCACTAATTAAATTATTTTCATCATTAATTAAATTAAGCACAATTGCGAAAGTAACGATTCAAGAAGTAATTTAAAAATGGGTTAACACATCCCAGCCCGCCGCAAACCTTGGACTTAGGGATGTGACATTTTCTAAGTAGGAACGCCCATCTCGAAATTATGTCGCCGTACTTTCGGAATAATATCAATAATTTTAAAGCTGGGAATTGGAAAGCTGGAAAAACGAGGCGTCAAAGCTTCGGGAAAAATATCAAAAATCGGACCAGAACCATTAGACGTCTGTAGGTAGAGCCCGAACAGGCATTTCCACGACCTCTCCATAAGTGTGCCCGTCGGATCAATCCATTTAGGCCACTGTGTAAAAATAATAGCAATGCGATTAAATGCAAAGATGTTTTTGCAATGCAAAAAAATTTACCAATGAAATTTTTCGACTAAAAAAATGCCTTAATACGCTAAAAAACATTACAATAGCCATAGATTGGATGTTACATCGTGAGGTAAAAAAAAGGTACACAAAGTATGCCGTGGAATCGATCTTGCATGTCTTGAATTATTACTGATAGAACCGTAATAATACATTATTAAGAAAATTACCTTAACTATTATCATTGTCATAACACATAATTAAAAAAGAAAAAAGAAAAAAAAAACACAACAAGGAACCTAAAAATATTTAAACCTATAAATTTAAACTAAATGAGTGACCACCTTCTACTTAGGTACAGTACTTACAAACAGTAGTGAGCACCTGGTAGGCCCAGGCCCGTTGTCAAAAATACCTCGTTTTTTGCCAAAATTAGTTACAGCACGAAAATATACATAAAAAAATCGGGAAAAATTCCGTAGAATGGAATAAACTATTTTTCCCGAGCTGAATTTCGCCTCGTCATATTCAAAATAGCGTCCAAAGTTTGCCAAAAACACTTTTTTCCGTTTAAAAATAAAAATATGCGTCCTACAAAAAAAAATAAAAAAAGCTATAGGACTTATTAAAACACACAATATAAGCCTAATCCGACTTTAATAAATAAATAAATACATTTTTTATTGCAAAAAAACAGTTAAAAATCGCGATTTTTCCAATTGCTTATATCTTCGAAAAATATATTATATTTTTTTCATGAAACTTGGGGAATATTGTACATATAGTCCTCGATAAGTAGAATAAGCTGATATTTTGAACATTGCAAAATTGTCTCCTCCAATAATTCATACTCCTCCAAAAACTCCAATAATTCATACACAAATGCACTTAGAGAGTTCAGTTAGGGCTTAAAATTTTCTTCAAGATTTGTACTTTCGTGTACAAATAAAGCGCGAATTGTAATATGATTGTTAATACGCTAAAATAACCCCGTAAGAATCGCCATTTTTTTATAGGAAAAATGTAATTTTTTTCAAAAAGTTTAAATTATATTGAAATGGCGTTATTGCCATTCGATAGCTGCTATTTTTATAAACTTTACCCTACGACCTTTTGGAACCGAGATATTTTTTTTTCTAAAAATCGCCACTGCCTCATTTCTTAACATTAAGGGATGAAATTTGCATAGATCGTAGTTAAATAGTACGTAGTGGCGATTTTTCGAAAAAAAAAATATATCGTCTCCAGAAGGTCGTAGGGTAGTTTTCTTTAATTGTAAAAAAATAGCAGCTATCGAATGGCAATAACGCCATTTCAATATAATTTAAACTTTCTGAAAAAATTACATTTTTTCTATAAAAAAAAATGGCGATTGTTGCGGGGTTATTTTAGCATATTAACAAGCATATTACGATTCGCGCTTTATTTGTACACGAAAGAACAAGTCTTGAAGACAATTTTAAACCCTAACTGAACTCTCTAAGTGCATTTGTGTGTGAATTATTGGAGTTTAAAAAAAAAAAATTTGCGATAAATGCGAGTTTTGCAAAAACTATCAGGAATTTTGCAATGTTCAAAATATCAGCTTATTCCACTTATCGAGGACTATACATTTCCCAAGTTTCATGAAAAAATATAATATATTTTTCAAAGATATAAGCAATTGAAAAAAATTGCGATTTTTAGGTGTTTTTTTTGCAATAAAGAATTTATTTATTTATTTATCAACGTGGGATTAGGCTTATATTGTTTGTTTTAACAGGTTCTACATCTTTTATTTGAAACTTTTTTGTAGGACACATATTTTTTTTTTTTAACGAAAAAAGTGTTTTTGGCCAGCTTTGGACGCCATTTCGAATATAACGCGGCAAAATTCAGCTCGGGAAAAGTTGTTTATTCAATTCTACGAAATTTTTCCGATTTTTGATGTATATTTTCGTACTGTAACTAATTTTGGCACGTAAAAATGTAATGGGCTTGGCCTATGGGGTGAGTTGTTAATCTCCTGAAATTAATTTGTAGTCCTAGCCAGTAGGCCAGAGGGGAAAACTGGAAAAAATGAAAAAAGACTATGCGTGAAAATTCGGAAAGGCGTCCTGTGTTGAATAAAACCTCTGCCCATCAACCCTTATATCATTTCTAAAGTAAGCTTCTACCGTGATTGCCATATTTAATTTTCTTGATAATAATTACTTGCAGAACTTCTAAGAATAAGAATTCAAGACAAGCGAAATCGATTACTCTGTATACGTTGCCGACGTTTTTTCTTATCTTACGGTATGTCATCCTGTTACCCTAAGAACCCCTCTATGCGTATGCGCCTACCGTTAGGGTCCTCGGATTTCTCGACTCCACTCTCGATACTAATCAGCGTCAAAGTACGTATAGTCCAATCAACGAGCGAAAGCCCCCATGTAAATTGGTCACTAATTGTTATCAGCAAACAAAAAATATGGTCGTATAGAGAAAAAAATTCTAAGAAAGATAGCGTTTTTTGCGACTCGAGTTTTTAATGGCGAACATAACCAAAAAAATTCGCAAAAGTCAAAAAAACGGTTTATTGCAAATAAAAAAAAAGCTTCAAGTCCTACACAAGAAAGTTAAATTAGAAAGTTGTAGGTCTTAAAAATGCGCGTCGAATGAGATGTGAACGAAAAAAAATCGATTCATAAACATTTGAGAAAAATTTAAAAAAACGTCAAAATTCGCGTTTTTTGTATTTTTTTGCTGTATAAATTCCAATTTTGTTTGAACATACTTCTTGTTAACTAGAAATACAGCCCATGACAAGCGGAATATGACACATTTTTCAAAAATTCAGAAAAGTTTTATTTTTTCGAGTTATAACGATTTTATAAAAAAAAAGACGTTTTAAAAAATCAGCTTTTACAGAGGCAAAAATGATCGTACAGAAATGATCTTGGGCTCATTTTATTCGCGAAGACTTGTACTTTCATGCTATTAAAAAACCAAATTGCTTTTATTTAATTTTTGCATAAAAAAATGCGTTGTAAAATTGTATCATTTTTTCTAACCGGTTTTTTTTCGAATAACTTTTTTAATTTTGGTTTTACATTTTTGGCCGTTGCATATTTGAAAAGTGCCATTCAAAACACGAATTAAAAAAAAAATAAGGTCCTACGACCTCAGGGAGCCGAGATAATTATTTTTCTTTTTTTAATTCCTTACAGGGCTGTTATACGTCCGATTGACTTCTTTTTTACACGAAATAGATCTCAAAGACTTTTTACTTTCTTAAAAAAAATATTTCAAATCATTTCGCATAAATTAAGTTGACTTAATTGTTTGCGAAAGTACAGCGTTGGGTGCGGCACGCACTAGCCAACACACGGCGAGGAGTAAACACGATTTCAATCCATCGCGCTCGCAAAATTATCTTTTCCTCCGCTTAAAAAAATTTATCTCGGCTCCCTGAGGTCGTAGGACCTTCATTTTTTTTAATGCGTGTTTTGAATGGCACTTTTCAAATATGCAACGGCCAAAAATGTAAAACCAAAATTAAAAAAGCTATTCGAAAAAAACCGGTTCGAAAAATGATACAATTTTACAACGCATTTTTTATACAAAAAATTAAATAAAAGCGATTTGGTTTTTTAATAGCATGAAAGTACAAGTTTTCGCGAATAAAATGAGCCCATGATCGTTTCTGTACGATCATTTTTGCCTCTGTAAAAGCTGATTTTTTGAAAACGTCTTTTTTTTTATAAAATCGTTATAACTCGAAAAAATAAAACTTTTTTTGAATTTTCGAAAAAAGGGTCATTTTCCGCTTGTGTTGGGCTGTGTTTCTAGTTAACAAGAAGTCTGTTCAAACAAAATTGGAATTTATACAGCAAAAATATGAAAACGCGAATTTTGATTTTTTTAAATTTTTCTCAAATGTTTATGAACCGATTTTTTTTCGTTCACATCTCATTTGACGCGCATTTCTAAGACCTACAACTTTCTAATTTAACTTTCTTGTGTAGGACTTGAAGCTTTTTTTTTATTTGCAATAAACCGTTTTTTTTTACTTTTGCGAATTTTTTTGGTAATGTTCGCCATTAAAACTCGAGTCGCAAAAAACGCTATCTTTCTTAGAATTTTTTTCTCTATACGACCATATTTTTTGTTTGCTGATAACAATTAGTGACCGGTTTTCTCCCCGTTGATTGGGCTAGTAGGCGTTCGATAAAGCTCGGAGGTTCCAGTTAATTCGATCCCTGCGCTTTTGTAGACTTCGGATGTTTTGATACTTCTATAAACGATTTCAATTGGGAATCTCCTCTTTGAGGCGAGGAACACAATACCAAGAGAGTTATCTCGGGGGGAGGGTATCAAATTAGTTCACAAATAGTTTCGTACTTATTTAGAGACAGTCCGTAATAAAGTAGTGGCGGCATATTATACGATGTGTTAATCAAACATCGGCCAGTTATGACAAAAGACAAATAAAAATAAGATGGCAGATAAGAAGCAACCATCTCGATAGTAGGTGAATAAGATAGTAGGCATCGAAGATACGAGGTGTGTAAATTAAATAATGAGACTGGTTTTCTTATTTTTTTTATTCGAATAGAATTACAATTCAGTCTTGTTTCCTTCAAACTAATTTTCCTGGGAAGCCACACAGCGGTGGAGACGGTTCTTAGATTTCTCATAGCAGTGCTGAAACTCATATACTGGAATAGCCTTCAGGTGGTCGGTTACAGCCGTTTGAATGTTTTCTATGGTCCCAAAATTATGTCCCTTGAGGTGATTTTTCAATCTCGGAAAAATAAAAAAGTCACAAGGGCTCAAGTCAGGTGAATAAGGAGGCTGAGGAACCACAGAAATGTGTTTACTGTCTCATTACAATACCCAAGTCTCATCACCAGTAATGACACGCTTCATAAACTGGGGATCATTTTCAATTGATTCCAAAAAAGTCGAGACACCTTTCTCTCTTGATGTCCTTTTGTTATAATATGACCACCTTATAATATGACAATTTATTTATTTATTTGTGCGTTACATTTTTTCCAACGACGAAGAAAAAAAATACCTTCCTAATTTTTTGGGAGATGAATTACCGAAATTTTGCAATTAATAATTTTTAATGATTCAACGATACCAACGATCACAATTATTTGACTAAAAAGAGTGGAGGAGCTGGGATTTGAACCCAGGACTTTCAGCATGCGAAGCAGACACTCTACCACTGAGTTACACCCCCGATGGGAAGGGTAATTTTTTGGGGCACACACTAGTTGAGCCCGTTTTCTAGTAAACAGGTACGTATGTGTCTAATGGATTTGTTTATATTCCTAGTAATAAGAATACGAGTAATAACAAAAATTACAACAACTGTAAAACATTCACTTATTAACTTGAAGATAAGTAAACATTGTTAAAGAATAATGCCTTAAAACATTTTTTTTTACTACGACATCATATTGCCTTAATGCGAATGCCTTATTACTATTTCTTTGAATGGTGGATGAACATCACTCCACTACTTGTAAAAAAATATTGTTAATTTTATTGCTTAATTAACATTTTTTTCTAATAATTACTGTCAATATTATACTTGCGTTTTTTAATTTCATTATAAATCATTCTGTTAAGCAAGCACTGATTGTCAGAATAAATTTATTATCAAGAGTTTTCACTGTACTCGATGTCTACCGTTGTAGACACAACGGTATAAGATACACTCAATTACTTTTTAGATGGAAATAAATAAGAATTTTGATGTTTTCGCTGTTTCAAACGGCTCTAAATTTGGAGTATTTTACCATTCTTCGTCAGTTTCCATAGCCAACTAGATCCGAGAAGTAAATAGAAATTGGACTTTTAAACACCCTGTGTATATGTACATATTTGTATAACTTTAATTTGCAAGTCGTTCTGAGTAACTGGAGTATTCTGGAGGAATCAAAATAGTTAATTTTCATTAGAAAATTCTTTCAAAACTTTTATTTTAAATTCTAGAGTGCTGGGGAAAACATCAAAGCATTATATTTTGTTCAGAAAAATATTAAAAATCGATATTTGTTAAAACAGTAAAAACGGGAATACCCGGTCTTACATACTTTGTATTTTTCAGTTTTTAGTAAATGCCGAAGATGATGTCGTGAAGTACCTATTTACAATGATACAGTTTTGCTTTACTGATTTCAATAATTTGTTATTTTATTAAGTATATCATTATTGTATTTTTGAAACACATACATATTTTCACACTTCCAATTTTGAAAAAGTTTGTTTATGAAACAAAACTGCAATGAAACAATAATTTGAAATGTTAAAAAGGTTAAACTCTTGTTAAGCACATTAAAACTGCCTTAAAAACATAATTTAAATGTAAAAAAAATTGGAGGAGCTGGGATTTGAACCCAGGACTTTCAGCATGCGAAGCAGACACTCTACCACTGAGTTACACCCCCACGTTAGACAATTTTGCCACAGCCATATTAAAATCTGAATTCAATGTGAATTCTAATGTTAATGTAAAATTGTTAATTAAAAAATAATTTTACAATTATAAATACATATTTCGTTCATGCCAATGGAGTAATTGTAAAACAAGAAATTATTATTAAATACACATCAAAATACGGGCGTGTCTAAAAGAAATTATTTGTTTTGATTTATTTTTAATGGTAAACTCAAGTTATTTACATTACAACCCTACATATCTAAAAATGTCAGTACGTATTGTATAGTAACCACACATAAAATACAAACATTTATCATTTCTTATAGTCTTGCGTTTTAAAATCAAAGAGGACTGGTCTCAACCATATAAAACCCGCACGAAAGCAGTGTTTATTTAGTTGCATATATAATCAACACCCAATAATACATACAATGTACCTAATATATAATTTATAAAAACGTTTTATTTTAAACTCTTTTCATTTCCTTGGTACCTCTAACTCTAAATGAATAATTATTATCAGTAATACAAACCACTATTTGACGTATTAGGTATATGGAGATTTGGAAACTTCCAGTTAATAGCAGAATTTAATGATTATAAACCGTAATTTAAAAGTTTTACATTTCTCCTAAATATGATTTATAAAAGAATGAACTGATGATTCTGATAAACATACAAAGCTTACATTACATCGTTGTCCACTCACAGTTCACAGAGATTAATCTCAAAAAAAATAATGTGCATTGGTCTACTATGTATATATTTCCTGTAAAAAATACGGAAGTACGTACATGACATTAATAACAAAATAATGCAGCGAACGTAACATGACACTGTGGTACTATAAAAGCAGGTGTCTAAAGAGTACGAGTATATTTTAATGTTGTCGTCTAACTTATTATATTGTTGTCTACTTAATAATGCCTATATTGCATACATATATCCGCATAAGAAAACAAATCATTAGATATTTCAGACCAAAGAGATATCTACCTAATAAACGTAACAAGATTATAAAAGTAAATCTAACCTGTCAAACACGACCGTCTACTTTACCGGCAAACACAATTCAGTTTTAAAACTATCAACATTCACTGATATTAAACATTTGACACACGTATTATTAATTAACACATTAATTAAATCACTTTTCCGGAATATATGTATGTATGCATTCGTTAATTTAGTAACAACCCACACCGTTTACGAACCGAATTCAAATGAGACTAATTGTTGACCGCGTCACATTTCGTCAAAAAAATTTTCATAGCCAACTGAGCCAACTTCTTCTGCTGGCCTTTACATATCTATTCTATTCCATGTACGTTGTACCTACTTATTAGGTTGTTAATTTTTTTGCGATTACTAAGCCAAATCATAATAGCTGCTTACGATCTGACACGCAACTGTGGAAAAATTTAACTGAAATGAATTACCTAACCTTACCTCAGTTTTTAACCCTTGTCATGTAAAACAGAACGCCAAGTGTGTAAATTGTCCTCAGTTATTTGTATCTATATTCGTTTTTAAAGTTTTTATCGAAACAAATATAAATACTTACCTAAATTTTATTAAAACCTGACCAGTTCTGTTTAAAATTCGCCCGAATTTATTTTGCACGATTTGATGAAGTATAAGAGTTCTAAAATTACTTACGGAATACGCAATACAAATTATATTTATTAGTAAACCTTAATAAATTAAATCCTAGACCCTTACTAAAAATATGTATAGAGTTACTGAAAATAAACTATGTTATATAACATTAATTAAATTTACATTGGTTCAAAGAAGCGTATGACAGATATCTAAACTGAGGTGAGAAATTGAGGATTTTGTGCAAATCGAAAGCAGCTAATGACAATAGTTAATTGTTTTTTTTTTCCATTTACATACATATATACCTACTTGCCTGCATTTTAAGATTTTATTTCAAATTCGTAATTAATAGTTACTACTTAATAGGTACTTTAATGAATTAAATGATTCTATAAATATGAATAGGTGTGTACAGGGTGACAGATTTATCATAGGAAGTGAATTTTTCTCGGAAACAACTGAGATAAATTATATTTTGTGAAAGGTAAATCACTTTTACCTACCTTCACTCAAAATTAAGACCAAAATAATAAAAGATGTCTTAACGACGCACAGTGGGGCCAAATCCCAAAAACCTGGTCAAAAGTCAAAAAGTGTATGAATCGATTTGAAAATCTTTACTTGGGGGTTTTTGAGGCCGCTGATGACAAATCCGTTATCAGATTTACAAAATTTCAAAATGGCGGAGAGATAGCGAGCGTGCGCACATGGAAAATCAACAGAAAGTCAAGCAACTGCTCTGAATTTTGTTACTCGGGGGTTTTCGGTGTCGCTGATTACGAATTCGGTATGGGAATTTGAAAATTCCGATGGCGAGCCCAATACGGCGGAAAATTTCAATGCGGCAATTTAACCATTCTTCATTTTTTCTCCAAAAATCTTTCTGTTTAGCTGAACGATTAGCTGAATGTCATTTGCCTCTAACCTTAGAAATTAAGGAAGTAATATATTTTTTAGTCATTCGGTAGGTATACAATATTTTGACCCACTTTTCGAGGAAAGATAATATTAAATTTTTAGTAGCGGATTCTCATCCATATTATCTTTCATTAAGTTAAATACTTATTTTCTTGTGATGGAAATATTGTGTGAAGTACTAGTATCTACAAAAAATCATTGCAGTCTGTAAATAATAAAAATTATTAATATCAGATGTGAATATTAAAAAAAAAATAATTTTGAAAAAAACAAAATTAGAAATCACAAAAAATGCGAAAAATTGAAATTTTTTGAAATGGTGTAAAATTTCAGTATTTTGCGTCTTTGAATGTTTTCTATAATATTCAGGCCCAATGTACTATAGAGACTTACATATGATCAAGTTTTTCAACATTTATCGCATAGTACAAGCCACACTATACAGAAGATCTTTCCGAAAAAGATTCTATATAATAAGTTATAGTCTGATATACAATTCCCATTGAGTTTTATGGTGGTGTCTCGCGATGCCACGGACTTAACCAACAAATACATGAGATTTTTTGTCTGCTTTATTGTGTAAAAGTTTCATTCAATGATTATTCTCTTATAATTGTCCGATATAATAATATAGATTACACAATATAATTATTTCATCATGAAAACCTCAACACCGGAAAAAACACCTTTTTGAGGTTGGAATGACAAATAATTTTTTACTCAGATAGAACGCATTTTTATGAAAAAAGATTGAGAGGACATTTTCCATCAGAATTCTACGTAAAATATGATTAATTTTTCCGTTTTCAAATTTTGAATTTTCAAGAATGATGTCCGCCATATTGAATCCTCCATATTGGATTTCAGACTTTTTCACCAGGAATAACTCAAAATGTTACTAATACGTGAAATGACATAGGAAAAATATAATTACAAGCTCCTATTTACTTTTTATTATGAAAAACGCGCCATTTCTTGAGAAATCCGGCCGCCATTTTGAATCCGCCATCATTTAAAATAGAAAATTTAGTCAAATATATTCTGTAGTATTATTTTGATTGAGGAAAATTATCAAGAAAAACTCACAATAACATTATTTTCTCATTAATACTAGAGAAAAATTCATATTTCATGAGATTTTATGCAATATCCGCCATTTTAAAAAGATTAGAGTCAGTTGAGGTCCATAAAAAAAATCCTATCATCAACTACAACTATTGCCTCCACCTCCCCCCACAATCCGGAGTAGGTTAGAGTACTTTTTAGACTAAAAAAAATTATATAAAAAAAATAATCCCCAAATTTTCAGTACTTTTCTCCATAAAGTCAGCCATATTTTTTTCTAGAGCATGTAATCACAATTCTGACCCCGGAAATCGAAAGATCACATCTGAAAACATTAGGATAAGTGGTTTTTATTGAGTGAATTCATAAATTTCCCTTCGAGATTGACGCTCCAAAAAGGACGAAAAATTGTGTCCGTTTGGGCGTTAATGGGTTAATTAAGAGTTCTTTTTCTATTTCAAATTTTTTGTATTTTGAATATTTAAAAAGTTATGGCCCATTTATTGTTGAGTGCACTGTTTTTCTCGTAAACTACTAGCTAAATGAATATAATTTATGTAAAGAGTATATCAATTTACTTGTCATTATTAAAGCCAGAAGCTTCTACCTTTTAAGACAGAAATAAAAAAATCTAGCTTAACGATGTTAAACACCGCGACGTCTCGAATTTTCTTTTACAATATACCTTCTTTATAATCCTTAAAAGATTTTGATATTTGTATATCTCTTTTTTTATCCTCATTATTTCAAAAGTTATGGCGGATCCCTAAAATGTTATTGGGTCTACTAAAACATCCACAGAAAAATATTACCACGATACTAAATTGTCCACTTCTAAATTTCACACCATCGAGGGCATATCCTAATGCAAATAAGAACTGAGTAATAAACCTTATTTAACTTTCAAAACTCTCATGATCTGACTCTTGAGTGTTCAGCATTTTATAACCGTAAAATTTATTACGTCTTAAAAATATCCAAATTTATTTCAAATTTAGTTTTCTTGATGCATCTCTGGTTTTTATTTTATGGTAAGTGTGAAAGTATGTGTGAAGAATTGTCTTTGGCTTAACTTTTTGGTGAATACATGGGAATTACAAAAAAAAATAGCATCACTATTTATCGATTTTTCGAATATTCCGACTTTCAAATTGTAGCATTGTCCTGAAAAAGGCAAATTGTAGCAAAGGTCGACTAACGACACTCTTGTTCTTGTAGTTTTATTCGCATATTCCGTATTTAAAGAAATCTCAGCTATATAACGACAAATTAAACGAAACATAAAACAAAATAAACGAAATCTATGACGCATATCGAAAAAAAAACATCTGTATTTCCAAAAAATCTGTATGAACATACTGAGACTTAATTTTTCTTATAAACATGAATTCAAGATGAAAATAGAGATAAGAAAAAAATAAATTTGCGTTGGCGATTTTTCGATTTTCCTCGTATATCCTGACGTTTGATTGTTTTTCTGCGTAACTAACTTTTTTCTTAAGTCAAGTAACGAAACTTTTGTTCCTACACTTTTTTTCGCATACCCTTATTTAAGAGAATATCTGCTGCAGGACGATAAATCAAACACGCTGTATAAGCCTTATGGTGTTCGTCTTGGAAGAGACTTAAGAATGTCGACAAATGCATATTTCTCCATTTAAAAAATTTTATTTTACCGCGCACGTTTTCGTGCGAGAAGGCACTCAACTAGCAGTCTCGCAAAGAGCCCGAGATCCTGACTCTCTTAATCTCCCCGCCTAATCGAGTGCGAACTTTTTTCCAGCTTACGGAGTACAACATATTTATCGGCACCAACAATATTACAAAGGTGCTATTAAAACTTTTAAACAGGTAAAGTTTTCATCTTTAGATTCCGAAGTTCCAGAAGAATGCATAAAACTTGACGCATTTTACAAGATTAAATTACCGTGTTCGCAGAAATTAGAGTTCATATCGCAGAGTGGAACGTCAAGATAGAGCCATTGGCGGGGGCTTCTCAATATCTCGGAGGGGTGCAATGACAACAGTCTGACAGCTTACACTAAAGGAGCAAGTTTCCACAATATCGCTGCCTCAGAATTATAAGATTCTATGTTACAATTTTATCGGTTTCGGACTTATACATATCACAAGGTCCTATGTACAACTTAACCTTGCAACATCGCTATTCAGTCTAACAATGGCTTCAAAGAAGAAGGCTGCAAAGAAGCATACGTTTGTTCTTATTATACCGTGTTTTTCACCAAAAACTTTAAAAACGTTCATCTTAAAACTGTTTCTGTGTAACATCTTGTAAGTAATTCTGAGGCAGCGATATGTTAACTAGGGGGCAAACTGGGCAAACTGGGATCACTACAAAAGCCACAAGGGGGTGTACTACATCAGGGGAGGAGACTCTAGACCTACTTCTGGAGATACACGTCCCAACTCAGACCCTGATATTACGAATACACCGGGATCACGGGAGAGTTGGACACTAGCCAATAAACTAGTTGACCAAACCAAGATTATTTGGGCAATGAAATAATTTGCACCACATAGGTCACCGGGCTCAGATGGGATAATGCTAATAATGTTACAACAGGGATTGGAAGCACTAACTTCCCCTCTGTGAGCATTGTTTGAGGCTAGCTTGGCCCTAAGCTGTGTGCCTCAAGGATAGTGAAAGGCTGAAGTAGTATTCATACCTAAACCGGGGCCTAGGCGTGAATGACATGCCCTCGCAAAATCCTTTAGACCAATCAGCTTAAAATTGTTTTTACTAAAGACATTAGAAATAATGGATAGTGGATAGGCATATCAGGGACACAAATATGCCTTTCAAGCAGGCAAATCCTGTGAACTGAGCATTCATCAACTCAGAACTCACAAGCAGGATCGAATGGGCCCTAGGAAATAGTGACATTGTACTTGGCACCTTTCTGTCGAACTAAAGAAAAACTAAGGGCTGTCGAAAATCGAAGATTTGGACAGTCTCTCTCAGAATGGATCAGCTCTGTGATTAGAGAGGACAACAACAAGCTCAATTGCTGTCGTCTCTGCTGTGGAGCCTAGGTAGAAGACTGTCCATCACTAGTGATGGACAGCCTTCTGTGGGAACTAGATCAAGGAGGCAAAAACGCGCAAGGATATTCAGACTGGTGTACAGATTGGTGTAGTTCCAAAAAACTGAGGGGAATTACAGAGGATATTCGTTTTGCATATTTTACAGAGTTAGGTAACTTTGAAAATCGATATCAATATCAATATTTAAAATAAACAAAACACAACAACTAGGTAATCTCAATTTTCTGTTTTAATCTCTAATAAAACTCTACTTACATAAATATATAGAGATATCCAAAAAAAACGTCATCAAAGTCGGCCGAGAAAAAAAGAAGTATTTCTGTTCTTAATTGAATTTATAACCTTATTTACTTGTCAAGACTGCCACATCATATGACAGTCATTGTTTATTTTACAGATTGTGACAGTCACTTGTCAAAAGTTTGACATAACCGAAAAGCTTAGACATGACCGCTATTTCCATCTCTCTCCTTCATAGCCAGAGTTGATGACTTTTTTTTGGATGTCTCTATTCTTATAGTTTTTTTTTTGCTTATGTTTTGTTCATCACAATTAACCCATGCTAGCTTATCTTCACATGACTAGACAGGGAAATTTAATTTTCCTACGCCAAATTGTTTGAGTTTCAGGACAATTTCAGAGAAACATTGTTTTTACTATTGGGTGACAGGAAATCACAAATAAATTTGATATAAACGAAACTGACTTGAATACTTAAAAGGTTCCCGTCTTCACAGCCGATATATTTACAATTTTTATTTACCAAATGGTTTCGTTGCAAGATAATGCTGTGAAATCATTTTTCTGTCAAGAATGTGTTGCCAACTTATTGGAAACTGCTTCAGCTCTATATTTGTAAGTCTTACTACAGGAAACGACGTAGTCCGCAATGTTCTTCTTAGTCACTGCTCTAAAAATTTTCGTAGATAAAATATTCCACTGTGTTTATTGTCGAGTTATTACTTGTAAACATTCTGTGACTAATTTTATGGTACGTGTGTTGAACAGAAATTCTATTTCATGGCCCTGTTTCCAAAATACGTCTTTACCTCTAATATCTTTTCGTATCAAAGACCAATAAAAACTACAGTTGTAGGCAATTACTATTAGAACAGGTGTTATTGTAAAAGAAAAATTATTTTAAGAAAAAATATTTGACACCACTACCTGTAGTTGAATTTCCGTTAACTGCATTTAAAGGATATTTTACATGCGCAAGTATTATTTCGCTGGATATTGATCGCTCATTTTAATTATACCTACAGTGAAGATTTTATTTGTGAAGGTGAGGTCATTAATATTTTTTTGATTAGAAGACCCTATATTTTTTTTCAATTTTTTGGATTTCTCCAGTAAGAGACAATTTCAAAAATTATTTCGATTTGATTGTGAGTTGGAATCAATATAAAAACCAACTAACAAATAAATAACTTTAAGCAACATGTGTTGTATATTTTTGGGATTATAATTTATGAATATAATGTAAATAATTATAAATTATTTGTCTATTATTGGCGAATCTAGAAATGAAGAACTGCTGGTCTTCTATTAAAAAAAGGTCGATGACGTCATGGAAAATAAAGTGATGGCGTCACCGCTAGAAATTTTATGTCGTATATTGCTGCGGCGATGGCTCGGTGACATAAGCGCCACGTGGGAAATGGCGATTACTTCTAAACCTACAATCCGCGCGGGTTCGAATCCCGTCGGTGGCAATTGGCATCTTTCACAGGGTTTGGTTGTGTGTCCTACGTATTTTCCATGTGTACTCTCCCTCTGACACAATCGTCATGATTCTTAAATAGAAAATGTCATTTTCTGTGATGTGATTTAAATTTAAAAAAATATTTAGTAGTATTTTTGAATATTTTACTGCACAAATTGATTTACTTGTTTTTATAAACGGCCACCTCCCGTACCCTATAATTAGACCTACCGATGACGTCACCACTTTTTCGTACATGACGTCATTAAAGTAGTCTAAAGTTATTTATTTGTGAGTTGATTTTAAATCGTTTCTGACTCCTAAATAATACAGTTTAAACCGCAAGTATCACACATTTCTGACATTAGCTGTTACTAGAGAATAAAAATATATATAGTGTTATATTAAAAAAATCGATGACGTCACTTACAAAACGGTGGTGACGTAACCTCTACTCCTAATTATAGAATAATACGCGCAATTGAAAATAAAAATTGACGTGTCCGAAGATTTTTCTAATATAACGAGCCATCCAAAAAATATCATCAAATCTGGCTGTGAACGAGAGATGGAAATAACGATTATGACGAAGCGCGGAGAGAAACTTTGTTGTTGCCAAACTTTTGACAAGTGGCTCTCACAGTTGTAAAATAAATAATGGATGTCACATTATGTAATAACATTTATAATTGAATAAAGTTATACATTTTATATTAAGAACAGAAATACGTCTTTTTTTGCTCGGCCACCTTTGAATACTTTTTTTTTTGATAGCTCGTTATTTTTAAATTGGAAAATATTGAATTTATGTAGACCTTCACGTCCTCATTGTATAAGAACATTTTTACATCACGACGTATAAAACTTTAGGAAAGAACGGTGGAGACGCTTCTAATGCTACAAAAGTCCAATTATGCTTTAGAAGGTATCAATCCAAGGCTCTAAATGGAATGTGATAAACATAATTATTATTGCTTAATATAATCTCGTAGTATCATTTTTCTGCAAACGTCCCTTTTATTTTTTATTTAATGTAGACGACGCCTATGGAACGAAATGAATGTGTTATTCTAGTGTATTCTATTGTTTTTACTGTATCTCAATAACAAAAAAATGTTCCCATACGAGGTGTGTAAATTAAGTAATGAGACTGATTTCTTTAATTGTTTTTTTTTTTCGAATAAAATTACAATTCAGTATTGTCTCCTTCAAAATAACTTCCTTGGGAAGCCACACAGCGCTGGAGGCGGTTCTTCCATTCCTCTCAGCAGTGCTAGAACGCACATACTGAAATAGCCTTCAGCTGGTCGGTTACAGCCGTTTTAATGTTTTCTATGGTCCCAAAATGATGATTTTTTCAATCTCGGGAAGAGAAAAATGTCACAAGGACATTAATATTTTTACTGGCGAAAAACTTGTTTACTGAAATGGCTGTGTGACAGGGCGTATTGTCGTGATGCAACATCCGGCTGTTCTTGATGTTGATCTCACGTGCATAACCTTTTTTCGAAGTATTTCAAGAACGTCTATGTAAAAGTGTTGATTTACTGTTTGGCCTGGAGGCATAAACTCTTTGTGGACAATTCCCTGGCTATCAAAAAAGTAAATCAGCATGAATTTGATCTTCGACTTGCTCATTCTTGCTTTTTTGGGTCTTGGAGAGCTTGAAGTGTGCCAGTCCATGCTTTGGCGCTCAGTTTCCGGGTTTTACTCAAACACCCTCAAACAAGTCTCACCACCAGTAATGACACGTTCCATAAAATGGTGATCATTTTCAATCGATTCCAAAAAGTCAAGACACCTTTCTCTCCTGATGCCCTTTTGTTCCTGTGAAAGGTTTTTGGAACCATTTTTGCGCAGATTTTTCTCATCCCCAATTCGTTAGTCAAAATCTGATGAACAGTAGTGTGATTCAAATTCAACTCTTCCCCTGTCATTCTTGTCGTCAATCGACGATCTAAACGCACAAGATCCCATATTCTATCGACATTTTCATAGATTCTAGAAGAAGCCTTCCGCTACATGGTTCATCTTCAGTCGACTCTCTTCCTTCTGAGAACGCCTTAAGCCATCAAGAAAAACCTGGGCTCTTGAAAACACTGTCTCCGTAGGCGTGTTAGGTTTTGCAAAAGTATCCGTTGCGCTGTGTCCAAGTCTGAAGCAAAACCTGATAGCACACCGTTGCTCAAAATTAATGTCATTCATTTTTAAAATGCTCTAGAAAAAAAACAGTTTAATAAAACAGTCACAAAGTACAGGGTGAGCGAAACTCGATGTCTCAGCTCTATTATAAGGAAAAGGAGAGACACACAAATGCGACTTTGCTATTTGCTTACAAATGCTACTTGTTTTAAATCGTGACGATTGCGAATTTTTTGATAATACTTTTTTTTTACAAGTTTGATTAAAATTTTTAAACGAAAAAGATAACAATATTTTTCTTTACAAAATTTGTTCAGAAAAATTAGCTCTTTTAAATAATTTTATCATATTTAAAATATTGGTCCGTTTCTGGGAAAAAATTCGATGACGTCATAATTTCAGTTTCCAAGTATGGAAAAATATTAAAATTTGTTTTAAAATGGACCTTACTAAGTCCATTTAAGAACCTCTTTTCAGATTTTTCTATCGTTTTCGTTTTCTTTTAATCGAGTTTCGCTCACCCTGTACAAGATAAATGACCCTAACAAGTTCAAACTCGTAATGAAGTTTACCGCCCCTTCCAAGTCCCGTCTCCGCTGTGTTGCTAGATCGGGCGCCACGTTGCCAGTATCATTCTTAGTACTTAATTTACACACTTCGTATGTTGGAAACATCATGACGGATAATATATCTTGTTTTAAAACATTGTTTTGAAATAAACGTTTTTAATGTGCCAATTCCAATTCGTTCCTCACCTAGACAGAATCCTAGCTACGCCTATGGGTCGGAGTATAGTCTGGGTGGAGGGAGGGGAGAAGGATTACAAATGAACGCTGGCATTCGGGGGGGGGGGGGGAGGTAACGATGGGATTTTCCCTTCATTAGCGTGCGGGAGGGTGCCGAATGAGCCGTTGTTTATCCTTGAAATTTACGAACTCCGTGCGATATTAAAAGCGGAGTTGGCCTTTTGAAGGACGTTTGCTTCGAGGAAAGTTTCGGAGCGAAGGTAATGAAGGTCGGTAGAGGGAGGAACGGGGTTCGCCTTAATTATTATTGACCATTACGGGGTGAATGGAATTGAGGTCATGTCCCAATTCTTTACCTGATTTTTCAGATGCAATACTAAACAAATTTCCTGCATTTGATGATTTTTGGAACAGACGAATAATATTTCAAATCAAAAGCACTTTATATAATTTTTGTTGGATAGTATCTGTATACAGTAAGCGGCACCCTAATGCGTACCTAGGTGGATATTAACTACATATTAAATGATACATTTTATGTCATAGTTAGGCGAATTTACTAGGCCGGGGGGCGGGGGCTTGGTTGTATAGGAGGGGGGTGTTAGCGGAAATCTAAATAGCAACGTTGCCAGAACTAACTGTAACTCTTAACTCTGCATAATAAGTCTTTATAAAAACCCTATATTTATATCTAATAGGAATATTATGTTGATATGACAACAGCGAACGCACGCAGCGAACGAAGGCAGAACGAACGGTCCAATGGTTCACTTTAAGCTCCACCCACTAATGCACTCTCCTTGCCCCGTCACGGATCTCCGCGGTTGTCGGCGGCCGCACTCACCGTCTGACATTTAATTATTTCAACTTTTTCGTCAATGTGATAAATATCAATTTTTATTTTTATGAATGTATGTAGTGCTTCTACAATACGCTCATAATAACGCACTTTTATAATCAGGCACTAGACCAGTATAAAATATTAAATGGTATTTCAAATTTTAACTCAAATAGCCCTACCGACAAACCGGATGCCTTTCATACGCCTGTGCTAGCGATTGGATCGCGATTGGTTCTCACCTCATGTTTACTCTACTTACAAAGAAGTTAAATTATCAATTGCCCTTCATTCGGCTATGTACGCATTAGGTTGCCGCTTACTGTATAGCATATCAATCAACCTATATTAGTCATACTACCGAATCTTCTTTTATTTGGCAGTATAGGTCATATACTTTATAACTCAAATGTTAGTGGTCAGGTAAGTTTTGTTGGTGACAAAAACAAAAATATTGTATTTAAAATGACATTTGGCTACAAAACATTTTGGATATCAAACGTGAATCATTCAATGCTAATGCTAATGCTAATGCTAATGCTAATGTCGTTGCTCGAATATAATGGCTAGGGCAAAGTCAAATACTTATAGATCAACTCAATATTACTTAGGTGTTCAGTATATGCTGAACACCAGTATATGCTGAATCATTCAATGCTAATGTTAATGTTAATGCTAATGTAATTGCTCGAATATAATGGCTAGTGGCAAAGTCAAATATTTATAATACTGAACACCAAAGTAATATTGATTTAATCTATAAGTGTTTGACTTTTTGCCATTAGCCATTATATAGGAGCAATTACATTAGCATTGCATTAGCATTAACATTGAAGGATTCCAATGAAATGTTTGATCTCCAAAATGATTTGTAGCCAAATGCCATTTTAAATACGAAATTTTTGTTTTTGGCACCAAAAAGAACTTACCTGACCACTAAAATTTCAGCTATAAATTATACGACCTATACTGCCAAACAAAATAAGATTCGGTAGCATGGTTAATATAAGGTAATTCATCGACACCATTCATTATAGGTATTGGGGCTTATAAAAATGATTTTTGAAAATCGAACTTCAGAGAATAGGCATGTGGTGGAATATTATGAATTTGACTGCACTTCGGGTATACCGGAAGTTGGCGTCAACTTCCCATTTTAAATGGAATGGTACCTTTTTATTACAGATTTTGATTCTACATTATTTTAGGTGTGTTTTAGGTTTTTTGAAATTTGGCTCATTAGCGTCAAACCTTTTGAAACTATCTGTAGTGGTCATTTTAGAAAATTAAGTATCGGTATTAGCATTGTCGTTAATAAAACCTTATTGATAAACAGACATGCTTTCATTATTTCTCAATTATGTAGAGGTGTTTCAAATAAAACTGCCATTTAACCCAGCCTCAAACCATCCAGGCTCAAATTTTGTAAATAGAATGACTGAATTAGAATGAATATTTTACTTCATATTTTCATGTGGAATTAAATATTGCATAGATCTATATTAGCATTCCCTATACCTGTATTTAGTATTTTTTTAGTTATTTTATGTTTAGACAAAACTATAAATATGTGTTTTTCCCAAAAGTTTTCCAAATTAAAGAATAAACTGATGTGTGCTCCTTCAATCTAATTCAAGTAGATTGATATATGTAAAATGTTTGCAAGAAAATGCAAAAATTTCTTCGTTTGTATTAAACTTCTACTAGTGTTCAATTTCAAAAAGGTTATTATTAAATAGACCTAAAATCAAAAGGTCAAAATATCAAAGAACACTTAAACACAGAAAAACGTGCACATGATTTATTTTCATTTGGCTAATGGTGTTATTTGTTGTACTAGGGAGGGTGAGATAGAAAGGTAGAAAGGTGTTTTACTCTGAATTAAGAAAGGTGTTCAAGTGGCCTATCGTTTTATGTGTTTTTTGATGTAAAATAATTAAAATATCACATTATTAGCTAACTCAAATCTTTCATTTAAATCATTCTATTATCCATTCCCAATACAGGTCATTATAGTCGTAATACCAGTCATAAAGATTGTATTAGCTATGTAGGTTCTACAGGTCATATTGGCCATAAAAGTCCTACAATCTAGAAGGTCATCAAAGTCATATAAATCATAAAGGTCACTGAGCTCATAAAGCCATAGGTCATGTAGGCGATAAGAGTCATAAAGGTCGCAAACTCATAAAGATCATTTTAGGTCATAAAGATTATAAGGGTCACAAATATCGCAAATACCATAAATATTATGTCAAAATCTCACAATTTTTAGAGATGTAGTCTAAGTAACAAAATGGGGAAAACATATGTTAAAGTAGTGAGTCCTTAGGCAGCAGTTTGTTTTGAGTTAATAGCTATAACATTTTATTCGTCAAGTAAATTAAATAATTAATAATAGAGTAATTTCCTAATTAGATATAATTTAATAACATAAATAAACTTTGATACCTGATAAGCTTGAATAAAATTGTAATTTTTTTTAATAAACCGAAAATAATATTTCAGATTTCTTGATAATAAACTTTAAAGTACTTCATTATTGATATAGTATACTCGTTAAAACTATTATCCGTGTAACCTCAGTGACGTTGATGAGAAACAATCAGGTTTAATTTTCACTTACGTCATATGTTTGAATAAAATTGTTATTAACAAATTGTTCATTCATTATTATGTGACCTAGATCATATAAAAATTATATGACCTGTATTGGTCATATTGGTCATAATACCGGTCATAAAGATTATATTAGCTATATAGATTCTACAGGTCATATTGGTCATAAAAGTCATACAATCTAGAAGGTCATCAAAGTCATATAAGTCATAAAGGTCACATAGGTCATAAAGCCATATAGGTTATAATGGTCATGCAAGTCATATAGGCGATAAGGATCATAAGATCACAAAACTCATAAAGGTCATATTAGGTCATATAGATTATAAAGCTCACAAATGTCATAAATACCATAAAGATTATATCCAAATATCACAATTTTTATTTATGTAGTCTAAATGAAAAATGGAAAAAATAGTTGTGAGAGTAATAATTCCTTATGCAGCGAATTGTTTCGTGTTAAAATTAGCCATAACATTTTTATTTGTCAAGTAAATTAAATAAGTAATAATAGTGTAATTTCCCTAATTAGATATAATTTACATACTGTAGTGCGAGAACATGAATGTGGAAATATACTTTGATACGTCATAAGTTTGAATAAATTGTTATTTCACTTATAAACGTTTCTTAAATAAACCGAAAATAATATTTCAGAATTCTCGACAATAAACTCTAAAGCACTTCATTATTGATTTAATGTACTCGTTAAAACTATTATCCATGTAACTTCAGTGACGTTGATGTGAAAAAATCAGACTTAATTTTCCATCTATGTGGAACGGTTTAATGTTTGGTTTATGAGGCGAATAAAGTTTGCGAGGGGAGACGAAATAAAATTAAATCGTTGATTAGAAATGTGAATTCAAGGCTGCCCCCAGCATCAGCGCCGCATTAAGTAAAGCAGAGAGCAGGGGGGAAGATGTAGAAAAAGAACATCACATCACGAGGCCTCAATAAATGCAGACGGGCGGCGGTGAATTCCTCCAGTTTCGAAGAAAAATAAGTAAGAAACATTTTTGTTAAACTTACATATTTCTTACTCATATTTGTTGTTTATTCCACTTACGTCATTATCGTAAGGTTGGACATCAGGCAACAACATAACCTTAAAATATTAGTGATTTTTTTATCAGTGTAATATATTCTTTTGTGAGCGAAAATGTCGAGTTTGGGCCGAATAGCGTCATTTGCGGGAACTTTTGATTTACTTCTTCAATTTGAAGAAATCTGCAGCTGAGGCGTATCGATTGATTGTAGAAGCATATGGTGAGGTTGCTTTAAGTCAGAGAAGTTGTCGTGAGTGGTTCAAAAGTTTAAGAACGGTGAATTTGACGTAGAAGACAAAGAACGTAAGGCCGAAAGTGTACGAAGACACGGAATTGGAAGCTCAAACCGAACGCAACCATTACTGGAGCTGTCTACCGAACACAATTGATCAGATTGAGTCGAGCACTCAAGGAAAAGCGCGCCCACTACTACTACAGACATGACAAAGATATTCTCCTCGACAAAATTATAATCCTCGCCCACAAGTTGCGGCGAAGGTCGAAGGTTGCATCGAAACACAAGGTTGCATCGAAACACTCGATGGGGAAGTTTGTGTACCCGCTGTATTCAGCAGACATTGATTCCTTCTGATAATGAAATGAAAAATTGGGTCGATTCGTGGATAGCCTCAAAAGATGAAGCATTCTTCTGACGCGGAATCCGTAAGGGTACCAGAAAGATGGGGAAAAAGTAGTGGCAAGTGATGGACAATACTTCAAATAAAACATTAGGTACCGTCCTTTCACAATAAATTCCCAATTTTTTATTAAAAACAGCGGAAACTTATTTGTACACCTTAACAAAAAGTATGTCACCCAAATAAAAATATCATTTTTAACTAGATTTAAAAAACAGATTTCTCACTTAAAATACAAGAAAAACAAAAAACCTTCGGTCTACCCCATTACGTTTTTGATGGTAACTGTAGGTTATATGTTAGTGGTTTGAAATTATTGATAAATAGAATGCGCTGTACACAGTTAGGTATAGTAGGTTCGGACACAATGTGAAATTGAACATGCAAAAACATGTTTATGTCATAGGGTCAAAGGATCAACAGGGTCAAACCAAAGTTGAACTAATCATCAATTTGGATGATTTTATTTTTATTGAAAGTTAATAACTTAATCACCACCTTTAACATGACCTTGAATGTTCATAAAAAAGAATATTCAAAAGAAATACCCATTTTAGACCCGGATTTGGAAAAAGCATAAATCTATAGGGACACGGGTAGCCGAGTGGGTTAAAGCACCGTCTTTCCAGTCGCGATACCTCTGTGCGCGTTGTTCGAGTCCCAGCCGGGGTAGCGATTTTTAGTGTCTCGCTTTCTCCGCCAGGGCTTGATATGCAACCACTAATACACTAGTGTATAGGTGTGGATGCATAGATGCCAATCAACCGCACATGCCCTGATTTGGTAATGTTCTGAGTTTTCTGGGTTTCCTCAGAACTGTAAAGCAAATGCGTTACCGAAATAATCTTAAGTCGCTCCCAGTGCGCCATGGCAAATAATAATAATAGCCACTCCTTCCCGCACAGGTCCCTGAGAGGACCTAAGGGGTTACTCTTCGGAATAATTATAGGGGAGTATTATTATTATTATTAATTATTATTTCGCCGACTTTATAGTCACACTTCTCAGAGTAAACGCTGGGAAACATTCACCCATTCCTGCTGCAGACAGTGATGGCTTGATATCTCATCCCCGCCTCCAGCAGAAATTAGGCTCAGGCGAGGGGAGGAAATTCATCCTGTCCCAAAACCTTTCTTACAATATGACATGTTTGTAGTACAACTGCCTTCTGGCCATTTCGAATAATATTATAAGACAGTCCTAATGCCGCGATGTTCTTGGCGAATCTGGTCGTCATCACGCCCTCTGCCGATATTACTAGGGCGTACGTCTCCACCTTCTCCAGTTTCCATAGGCGCTTCAGCTCCATTGATAGATTTTCGTATTTCGCGATCTTCTCCCGTTCAGTCTTCTGAATGTTGTGGGTAAGAGGCACAGCGATGTCTATGATGATCCCTCTTCGTTGTTCCTTATTGATCAGCACAATATCTGGTCGGTTGAAGTCCACTGTTCGATCGGTGATGATTAGCCTATCCCAGTACATCACTGCTACTTCCGATTCCAGCACAGCTTCCGGGGTGTATTTGTGGTATGGCGGAGCCGTCGCTAACAGGCCATACTTAAGTGCCAGTTGTTGGTGCACCATCTTCGCAAGTTGGTTGTGCCTGCCGAGATATGCTGACTCTGCTAGCGCGGGACACCCTCCTATTACGTGCTCTATAGTTTCGCCTGCAGATCCACATTTCCTACATATATCTTCGACGTCGTCTCTCAGGATATGCTTCTGGTAATTCCTTGTTTTATAACCCTGTCCTGAATGGCAGTCAAGAATCCTTCGGTTTCGGGGTACAGATAGCCGTCGGTAACCCATTTTAACGAATTTTCTTTGTCGATGTGGTCTGGCTGTAACATTTTCGGAAAACGTCCCTGCAAAGCATGTTCCATCCACTGGGTCAGAGCTCCTCTTCTGTTGGTACGTCGACCGGAATAAGTTCACATCCCAGGCTCAAAGGCGTGTATCCAGCGTCCTCTCTTGCTACTGTTGTTATTAGCGGGTCCCTGTTGTTTAGTATTTTTCTTCTTAAGGAAGCTTCTTGGTTAAGGCACTGATTCTTGATGTTCAATAGACCTCTCCCACCTCGTCTTCGAGGCAGGTAGAGTCGAATTACTGAAAGTTCGTATGCAATTGTCTGAATTTAGTCAGAAGCCGCCTGGTAAGTCGGTCGAGCTCATCGAGATCAGTAACGGACCACTTGACGATTCCGAAAGAGTATGTCAGCACTGGGACAGCCCACGAGTTGATGGCTTTGATAAGATTGCCTCCAGATAAAAGCGTATTCAGCAACTTTGTCACACGGCTCTTGTATTTCTCTTGGAATTCCTTCTTCAATTGTGTGTGGTTGATCCTGCCATCTTGACACACTCCCAAGTAACGGTATTGTTCTTCCGGTGGTAGTTGATGAATGTCGGCATACACCTCGGGATTGTTATGAGGTGCTCCCTTCACGATACTCAGTGTGGCGCACTTATCTAGGCCAAAGGACATTTTGATGTCGTCGCTGAAGGTCCTAGTAGTTCCAATGAGGGCCTGGAGATTTGTCTTGGACCCACTGAATAGTTTTAGATCGTCCATGTAGAGCAGATGAGTGAGTGTTGATCGGTTTCTCACGTTGATCTTGTACCCAGCTGTTGTCTTATTCAGTAGGGTTGATAATGGGTTGAGTGCCAAACAGAACCAAACCGGCGAGAGTGAATCACCTTGGAAGATTCCCTTCTTGATGTCAACTTGGCCTGTGTTCCCTCCAGAGACCCAAATGTTTGTTTCCAAGACTGCATAAGATGTTGGAGAAGAGCTCTTATCTGAGGGCAGACTTTGTAAATTTCTAGGACTTTTAGTAGCCAGTCGTGAGGTACCGAGTCGAACGCCTTGCTGTAGTCGATGTAACACATATGCAGGTTTCTTCTTCTTACTTGGGCTTGCTTCAATACCACAGCATCGATTGTCAGTTGATGTTTACACCCCGCTGCGCCTCTGATGCATCCCTTTTGTTCTTCCTCAAAGATGTTGTTTTCCAAGCAGTGACGATAGATTTTTTCATTTATGATAGACGTCAAGAACTTATATATTGTTGACAGACATGTGATGGGTCTGTAGTTCTTCGGTTGTGCAGCATCACCCTTTTGAAAAGCATGAACGTGTTGCCTGTCATCAGGAAATCAGGTACAACATGCGGATCGTTGATCGCCTCCGTGAAACACTTTGCCAGAATGCCATGAGATGCAGGTAGTTGCTTGAGCCAGAAATTGTGAATCCCATCAGGGCCCGGTGCTTTCAGTTCTTGGTCTCTTGATTGCCACGGTTACGTCCTCTTCTGTAATGATTCCGACATCCATTTGATTGAGATCTTCGTTGTGTGCTTCAATTTCCTCAATCCATGGCGCGTTCTCGTTGTATGTGTCGGCGTCACTCCATATAGAATTCCAGTATGTTGTGAATCGCTGGATCGATTTCTGCAGGTAGTTCTTCATCCTGTTTCTCCAAGCTCCTCAAAAACTGCTTTTGGTTGTTCTCGAACGCAGCATTCTGTTGTTTCCTTTTTGTTAGCTTGTTGTATCTACGTAGCCTGGCACCCTTCGCTTTCGCCTTTTGTCTTAGAAGATCTTTGAGGTTCAATAGTTGTTGCCGATGGTCTGCATTATTCAGATCTATCTGCGCCTTTCTAGCTATGGCTTGTGTTTTAGCCATGACCCTTCGGGAGTTGTTTCCTGCTAGAAATTCGTTGAGGACATCAGCGTCAGCTCTATGCTCGTCGATGTTTTCTCAAGCCTCTTCCTCCACATCGGGGTGTCACTGTCCTTTTTCCTTCGGATGGGGTTCGGCGTATATACTTGCTGTCCATTCAATTCAAGGATGAGTGCTGATGCACAATACAGACCCAAATGTGCCTTTTGTAGATCATTGGTGCCATCCAAATATTGTTGTAGAATACTGTTGGCACTGGATATTATGCCACGTGCTTTGTTGACATTCCTGAGTTTAGGTATTCTGGGTCTATTAATTGGATTTATGAGCTCGTAGTGGGTCACAAGTTGTTGGAATCGTTCTCGTCGTTCTTCATGTTCTTCTTGGCGTCTCGGTAGGTGTACATCACTAATTCTTCCCTCTGATCTAGACGCTGATGGCGTTCGGGAGATACGTCTTTGCTGTGGCTGGATTTCTTCTTCCGCACGTACGTCCGGTAGATTCTGGAACTCTTCTTGTTGGTATAGGATCTGGCCGACTTCTCTCTTGACTTCCTGTAGTTGAAGATCTGTGAGGTAGCGCTTCCTAACGATGACGTTTTCCTGTCGACAATATTTTGTTCAGTGATGTTGAACGTGGGATTTCTGCGCAAAATTCAACATGTAGCGAATGTCTCCATCCAGGGAGCGGCTCGTCTCTGCAGTGGTTGATGATGTAGAACGTCCTCATAACTTCTGTGTTCATTTCGACGGTCCCTTCAACCTTCTGTTATCTTCTCTCCTTCGGGCAGTCCTCCGTCGTACGGCAGGCGAACCGAAATGGGGTAGAGGGCTTCGTAGTCTTCGGCCCTTCTCGTGTCATCCACTCCTCTGTTTGGCTGTGTGTTTGGGTTTGGGGCTGTAGCTTCTAGCAACGACAGGTGCCCGCCTCTCAGCTGCCTGCCACCGACGTCCCGCATGCTGTCATGTCCAGCGTCGGCTCCAGACATGCCCTGGCGAACCCCAGGTAGCGACCCTTCTCTAAAAAATACTTATATTCATTATTTCATGGTTGTGTCTTTTTCTTGGGGGGTGAAAAAGACAAAAATATCCCTTTACAAAGCCAATTTGAGCAAGAGCCACCCTTCTGCCAGAGATTGGTCAAGAGCCACTCGTCGCTCAAACACTAGCCTCGGGTATTCGATGCTGTGCAGGTCCCCGGCCCGGACGGGAGTATTCGGAACACCATGAGCCACGTTCCTGTGACGGCTGGAAATAAGCAGGTTTGCCACACCCGAGGAGCAGGGAAGCTGCCACCAAGCCTGCTCCTTCATGCTTGGCCGGAGTGCGCGGGGTTGCCACATCCGAAAACAAAATTACCCTCACTAACTTTGTTTCTCCGTGCGCAGCTGGGGTTTGCAGGATTGCTATACCTAAAACAAAGTTACTCTCACTAACCTTGCTCCCCATACATAGCCAGAGTACGCGGGTTTGCCACACCCGTAAACAAAGTTGCTCTCACCAACCTTGCTTCTCCGTGCGTAGCTGGGGCATGCGGGGTTGCCAGGCCAAAGCCAAAGTTCTCTCACTAACCTTGCTCCCCATGCATAGCGGAGTACGCGGGTTTGCCACACCCGTAAACAAAGTTGCTCTCACCAACCTTGCCTCTCGGTGCGTAGCCAAGGTATGCGGGGTTGCCAGGCTCGAAAGCAAAGTTACTCTCACTAACTAACCTTGCTCCTCCATGCATAGCCAGAGTACGCGGGTTTGCCACACCCGTAAACAAAGTTGCTCTCACCAACCTTGCTTCTCCGTGCGTAGCTGGGGCATGCGGGGTTGCCAGGCCCGAAAGCAAAGTTACTCTCACTAACCTTGCTCCCCCATGCATAGCCAGAGTACGCGGGTTTGCCACACCCGTAAACAAAGTTGCTCTCACCAACCTTGCCTCTCGGTGCGTAGCTAAGGTATGCGGGGTTGCCGGGCTCGAAAGCAAAGTTACTCTCACTAACTAACCTTGCTCCTCCATGCATAGCCAGAGTACGCGGGTTTGCCACACCCGTAAACAAAGTTGCTCTCACCAACCTTGCTTCTCCGTGCGTAGCTGGGGCATGCGGGGTTGCCAGGCCCAAGCAAAGTTACTCTCACTAACCTTGCTCCCCCATGCGCCAAGAGTACGCGGGTTTGCCACACCCGTAAACAAAGTTGCTCTCACCAACCTTGCCTCTCGGTGCGTAGCTAAGGTATGCGGGGTTGCCAGGCTCGAAAGCAAAGTTACTCTCACTAACTAACCTTGCTCCTCCATGCATAGCCAGAGTACGCGGGTTTGCCACACCCGTAAACAAAGTTGCTCTCACCAACCTTGCTTCTCCGTGCGTAGCTGGGGCATGCGGGGTTGCCAGGCTCGAAAGCAAAGTTACTCTCACTAACCTTGCTCCCCCATGCATAGCCAGAGTACGCGGGTTGCCACACCCGTAAACAAAGTTGCTCTCACCAACCTTGCCTCTCGGTGCGTAGCTAAGGTATGCGGGGTTGCCAGGCTCAGCAAAGTTACTCTCACTAACTAACCTTGCTCCTCCATGCATAGCCAGAGTACGCGGGTTTGCCACACCCGTAAACAAAGTTGCTCTCACCAACCTTGCCTCTCGGTGCGTAGCTAAGGTATGCGGGGTTGCCAGGCTCGAAAGCAAAGTTACTCTCACTAACTAACCTTGCTCCTCCATGCATAGCCAGAGTACGCGGGTTTGCCACACCCGTAAACAAAGTTGCTCTCACCAACCTTGCCTCTCGGTGCGTAGCTAAGGTATGCGGGGTTGCCGGGCTCGAAAAGCAAAGTTACTCTCACTAACTAACCTTGCTCCTCCATGCATAGCCAGAGTACGCGGGTTGCCACACCCGTAAACAAAGTTGCTCTCACCAACCTTGCCTCTCGGTGCGTAGCTAAGGTATGCGGGGTTGCCAGGCTCGAAGCAAAGTTACTCTCACTAACTAACCTTGCTCCTCCATGCATAGCCAGAGTACGCGGGTTTGCCACACCCGTAAACAAAGTTGCTCTCACCAACCTTGCCTCTCGGTGCGTAGCTAAGGTATGCGGGGTTGCCAGGCTCGAAAACAAAGTTACTCTCACTAACTAACCTTGCTCCTCCATGCATAGCCAGAGTACGCGGGTTTGCCACACCCGTAAACAAAGTTGCTCTCACCAACCTTGCTTCTCCGTGCCGTAGCTGGGGCATGCGGGGTTGCCAGGCCCGAAGCAAAGTTACTCTCACTAACCTTGCTCCCCATGCATAGCCAGAGTACGCGGGTTTGCCACACCCGTAAACAAAGTTGCTCTCACCAACCTTGCCTCTCGGTGCGTAGCTAAGGTATGCGGGGTTGCCAGGCCCGAAAGCAAAGTTACTCTCTAACCAACCTTGCTCCTCCATGCATAGCCAGAGTACGCGGGTTTGCACACCCGTAAACAAAGTTGCTCTCACCAACCTTGCTTCTCAGTGCGTAGCTGGGGCATGCGGGGTTGCTAGGCCCGAAAGCAAAGTTACTCTCACCAACCATGCTCCCCATACATAGTTATTATTATTATTATTATTATTATTATTATTATTATTATATGCACCACTTCGAGAAAATCCACCAGGCTGATGATTAGTTCAAATTGGCTTTAGTTTGACCACACATGACCCTTTGGCTCCATGGCATAATCATGATTTTGTGTGAAAATTGATTATTTTATGGTCAAGAATGAGCGATCCTCTTTAAAATGTTCAAGTTGACCTTCAAATGCCCTTGATGGCCACGGTGAAGATGTCACAAGATCAAACCACCTCTGAGCGTTTCAACTATTGTGGAAGGACATGGTGTCCGCACGTGATGAGCCCGTTATTCCCAAAATCTTACTCTGTTTGTAGCGCCTGATTTGCTATAATTCTTGATTCTGGAGCTAACGGAGTGTGACCCAGCGAGTCACAGCACTTATGTCCCATTGGGCACCTTATGCATCTTTCCTGAAGTAGCCACGACTTTACGACTCCAACCACCCAATTTTTCTGAAAAAGCTGGTCGTGTCACCCATGGGAACCCAGCCCTGCCCTCATATGAAATCCCTCTTTGACGCGATAACTGAACAGTCACAAATTAGATGCTCAACTGTCGCCTCTTCCTGTAAGTTTTCCTTGTCATAGTAAAATAAGTGTTTGCGATGTCCTCGGTGGGATATTGTATAAGTTCCCTAGCTAACTGACAGCTGGCTGTTTCATCGCACATTTTCCTGAATTTCTTGTTTAGATTGCCACCCTTCGAACCAGTTTATCAACCTATTTATTGCATTTGCACTGTGCATAGCCCTTCACTCAACTCACAGATATATTGTCAGAGTTGGGTGGACCACTGGTGCTTGATGACATTCCCATACTATTGTGACGTTTCAAGGTCTCTATTTCTTGTCTCCTATCTGTGTAGATGTTTATGGATTTACGTGTAATGGTGTTCTGGGTAATTTGTTTTGCAGTTATGATTAAACCCGCCAGTTCTGTTTGTAACACATCATCGCGACCATCCATAGCAAACTTCGGTTGAATTCCCAGGCGTCTTGAGTCTTCATGATTTGATTATTTGTTTGTTGGACTGCAGTCAGCGGGAGCGTTCGTGAACCCTCTTAATAAGACCAGGGAGATGACGACGTCCCCCTCCCAACTCCAATAAATGCAGCATCGGCAAACAGTAATAATACGGTGAGACATGAGAAGTGTGTCGGAATCCAACAAGTCGAGGCGCCGAGACGTTGTGGGCGGTCAACTCGAGGCGTCTCCTCACCGCCCCCTTCCCTCCCGACCGTGCCATCGTTCACCCCCGCCCTCTACCCCTTAAAATCGCGCGCTCCTCGTGTCGACAGCGGCGTTGCCAATCGTTCCAAATTCAATCCACCAGATTGCACTTTTCTTGCCATTGGAAGTCTAATATATTCTTGAAATAATTGGGGGTGTTCCTTCGCTCGTCGTTTTACTTTAAAAATCTGAGTCTCTAAACGTCGTTTTACTTTAAAAACCTCGAATATCTGTAAAATTAAGTATACTTGTGTTAGCAGACTGAAAGAATCTGGCAATATCATATATATATATATATATACATAGTATAAAACAAAGTCGCTTCCCGCTGTCTGTCCCTATCTTTCTACTACCTATGTATACTTAGATCTTTAAAACTACGCAACGGATTTTGATGCGGTTTTTAATAGATAGAGTAATTCAAGAGGAAGGTTTATATGTATAATACATGCATAATATAGTAGAGAAACACTGATAATTTTAGAGGTTTCTAATGTGATGTCGTAAACCGGGAGAAGCCGGGGGCGAGGTCGCTATAAATAGTTACTTCATAAAACTTAAAATTAGCTGTAGCTGAAATAAGCACCTGTTATATATACACCTGTTATATATGCTTATAGCATTATATGTTAATATGCTATAAGCATATTAACTATGCTTATAGCATAAGCATACGTTTTTCATGATACCAAATCGACTTTTTAGCCAGCGTGAATACTGTAGAGTAAATTTACAATGAATTAAAATTGTTTATGTTATAAAAGATAGGTAATATTATTACTTGAGAAGGTCAGGTTATGAAAAATGAAGGAAAATTTCCGGAAAACAACCCGTATATGGAACATTTATTCAAACTGAAATAAATTTAACGAAGGAAATTGATTTGATGAATTTTATTATTGTCATTGATACTTATTAAATAATTTTATTCAAATGAAACCTATCATTTCTGTGAAGTTTCAAGGGTTTTATGAAAATAACTGCAGCATCTTAAAGTATAATTATATAATTATAATAATTAATAATAATTGTCGCAGGTACATTCACACTCATCAAAGTGATAACAAATAATTTTATTGCGGCATAAGCCATCGCTCGGTACCTCGGATAGTATAAAAAAAGTATACTATAAGAAAGTAAAAACAAATAAAGTTGTGTATATATATACATAGTGCGTAAAATAAATTATTAATTATATAAATACATTACAATTTCTCTTCATTTTAGGCAGT